>JBBPBX010001037.1:24535-74885 GCA_038048925.1 Garcialebias charrua | reverse complement strand
AAAAAACAGCAATACTTGATGGGCCCCATAGTAGTAATAGTGGTATGACATGCTGTTGGTTGTTGTATCATGTAATAGGAAAACGTGCCTATAATGACAAATTTAAAAAAGTTCAAGACAAAAACAACTGGGGCCTCATGTACAAAGACTTGCGTGGACTTCTTACTGAAAAGTGACGTACGGTCAAATCCAGAAAACGGCGTACGCACAAAAAAATCCAGATGTATCAAACTGTGCGTACGCCGGAATCCACGCACATTGCTTTTGTACATCACAATCAACGTGGAATTGAGCGCACATGAGTGGCCGACTCCGCCTTTGACACGCCTCCATATAAATATGCAAATTCATTTAAATATGCCCTGCACCAGAGGAATGTCGTCATTGCTCTATTGCAAATCATGTCGAAACGTGGAAAAAAGAGGAACTTCACGGACTGTGAACTGGAGACACTTCTGAGTGAGGTAGAGGCACGGAAAAAGGTTTTGTTTGGCACGCGTAGGCAAGGGGGGTTCGAACGAACCACCCACTCTTAAGCGAGAAGTTGACCAAGTCATACTAACATGCCTAGATAATAATAATAATGAATTTAATTTATAACACGCTTTTCATTAGTGAAAATCTCAAAGCGCTACACACATTGAATGCTACACACATTCATACACCGGTAGCGGCAGACTACCATGCAAGGTGCTTTCCAGTCCTACCGGGAGCAACTCGGGGTTAAGTGTCTTGCCCAAGGACACAACAACACATGGTGTGGGGAACCGGGATTCGAACCGCCAACCTTCCGATTGGGGGACGACTGCCATTACCACTACGCCACGGCCGCCATGCCTAGATAGGTCACTGGGTAGCGCGTTCGCCTTCCGTCCCAAACCTCATGAGTTCAATTCCCACATGGTACAACGTTTTTTTTTTTTTTATTCATTCCAGATTTAAAGAACACAAGAAAACTATTTAGAAAAAACAACAAGAAATGAAACAATACATGAAATGAAAGGAAGCAGAAGATTTCTTGTTGTTTTTTTTAAATAGTTTTCTTGTGTTCTTTAAATCTGGAATGAATAAAAAAAAAAAAAAACGTTGTACCATGTGGGAATTGAACTCATGAGGTTTGGGACGGAAGGCGAACGCGCTTCCCAGTGACCTATCTAGGCATGTTAGTACTATTGGTCAACTTCTTATTTAAACGAACCGCACCTCATAAGGCCATTGTTGTCAATATTGCCACTATTTTGCGCATGCTTTTGTATCCACTCATCTAATTGCGTCCATGTGGATGTAATAATTGTTAATCATGTGTGTTTGGTGGGAATAATAATTATTTTCACATCATGAACAGTTTCTCAGAATCACTTGTGTCGCCAATGGAACCAAAACCACAGAAACGTGCGTACGCCAGCCTTGGAGTTGCCGTGGGGCTGCGCACATTTCCACGTTCAGTTCTGTTTTGATACATACGGAGTTTTGCGTGGAAAATGGCGTACACAAGGTTTTTGTGCGTACGCACCGTTGATACATGATGCCCCTGGACTTTATTTATTATACTATACTTAATTGTTTTTCTCTTGCACTTTTTAGCGTTTACCATGTCCTGGATGACTGAGAATCTTCATCAGCTATTAATGACTCAACGGCCTGCCAAATTCTCACCACCTTCATTCTGCTATGCTTGGACCCGTCAATCCAGCTGCACCTCCCCGGCGGCGGCGAAATGCAGCTACCGGTAATTTGACCATTAAAGTGCATTCATTAAGAAAATGATAGCCAGAAACACACCTTTGCTATAATTTCGAGCTAACAAATAATTGTTTAGGTACTTTTCTTGTTAAATGTCGGAGAAACGAGCCGCGATCCTTTTTCCTGTTTCTCGTCCTCTGTGCGTTCACGCAACAAAGAGGCAGCAAAACTATTTTTTAAATAAAGCTGATTTGACCACTAAAATGCATTTATTAAGAAAACGTTAGATTGAGACACACCTTTGCTATAATTTTGAGCTAACAAATAATTTTTGGGTACTTTTATTGCTAAATGTCGGAGGATCAAGCCGCGTTCGTCTTTCCTGGTTCTTTAGGTGCGAACGGGTGCGAACACACACTGACCAACGATATGACGTTATAGTTTTAGCTAAGGTCCTGCTCGGAACATAAATTTAGAAAAGATAAATAAATTCACATACATTTTTTTAGCCGACAGAACGAGAAAAATATAGTTGTGTAGGTTTAAAAAATAATAATTATACCTCGTCAGATGACGTTTATTACTTTTTAATAGCCTTAATTTGTGTTAATTTTATTTACTACCTTTTAATACCTTTTACAACCCCGCGGATACCCTGAGAACCGGGCTTGGTTTTACTACGATTTCCCAGCGTACACATCTTATTGTGGGTGAACGGTGCAGCAGCGGGCAGCGAGGCTTACTTTGGAGAAGTAGCCGACAATGTGCGCTCCCTGTTTGTTGACTTCAGTCAGGATGTAGAAGATGAATGGCTCCACGTCAAAATAAAGCGTCTTATGGTCTAAAAACAGTTTGGCTAGTAGACAAAGGTTCTGACAGTAGATCTGCAGACAGACAAAAACAAGTGCTCCTGTAAGTCAAAGTTCCAGGTGAAGAACAGTTCCACGGCCAGGTGAGCTCACCTTGTGGTCTCGCCCGTCCACCTCAAACACTGAGATGTTGCTCCTTCGGTAAATCTCTTTTCCTTGAGGCTGCCTCCACTGACAGTGAGACTGAAGATGAAAGGGTTAAACAGAACAACACCCACTGCAGGTAAGACACTGTTTATCCTGACGGACTCACCAGGTGATATCTGAAGGTCTTCTCGTACTTCATGTATTTAAGGCAGTACTCGCAGATCCACAGCTTGGGCTGTTTGCCGTAATCTTCAGGGAACGGGGAGAAGTACCAGGCGTCAATCTCAAAGTTCCCAATCTGGATCTTATCCACGTATTTCACTTTGGTGATCTGAGGGGAAGAAGATGGACCTGTTGGACCCAAAACTAAAAGCGTCAGGATATTTCTGTCACAACGATGAGAACATACCGCCTCATGCTCCTTCTCCAGCGCTGCTGTCGTCGGGTCCATTTCTGCGTACGTCTGAAAAGAAAAGCTTGTTACAAAAAGAAAACGCGCGAGCACGGCTGTAAACAAACATGTCCACCTTCTGCACGTGGTTGATCTCGTCATGCTTCCTCTTCTGGTTGCGCGTGATCTTCCTCTCCGGCTGCTCACCCAGATCCCCGACACCTCCCACCTCGCTGCTCTTCCTCACCGCATCCTTCACCGTCTTGGTGAGAGCCAGGCGGGGTTTGCCCACCCACTCGTCCAGCCGCCTGTTGACTGCAGACCAGAGACGTGAGTCCTCCTGCAGCTACAGCAGGTCAAACCCATTGGGTGGGGGTGGGCGGGACTTACAGCCCACGTAGTGAACGTAGAACTCCTCCCGACCCTCCTGCTCGTTCAGGCGAGACTGAATCACCTCGGCTGTGTCTGAAAAACATTTCATCATCTTTAGTCAGGAAGGATCTGCATCAACACAGCTGCTGAACGTTTAACAGAAACTTTCAGAGCTTGTCCTCTGTGTGTCCTGGTCGCCAACATTCAGAGGAAGCCCTCAGTCACACACACAGGTTCATAACTCAAGGGATGAACCAGAGAACCAACATTAACCTGGATGGGAGACTGCGACAAAGTGAAGATTTACCGAGTCTGCTGCTTGCTTAGACAACTGTACTAATTGTGTTTTCCATGTACGATATGTGAATGTTCCTGCAAAGCTCCCTGACACAACTATATGGCGCTGTATAAATAAACTGAACTGACTTTGGGCAGCACGGTAGCACAACTGGTAGAGCTGCTGCCTCTCAGCGAGCAGGTCCCCGGTTCAAATCCCGGTCCGGGGGCCTTTCTGGGTGGAGTTAGCATGTTCTCTCTGTGCATGCGTGGGTTTTCTCCGGGTGCTCCGGTTTCCTCCCACAGTCCAAAAACATGCATGTTAGGTTGATTGGTATCTCTAAATTGACCCTGGGTGTGAGTGAGACAGGTCCCTCTTGTAAATGAGTCCCCGTGGCTCAACGAGGCTAGCCTGTATAAATAACGGTTGAACGGTTGAATGAATGAATGAATGACTTTCACACAGCTGTTTGTTGAACCCTGCATTTAGAAAAGACTCTGAGGACACCATGCTGAGACAAAAACCAGAGCTTCTGTCTCCAACATCCAAACTTCATTTTTATATTGCACCTTGATTCGACTGTTTTTGCAACTGCTTTGATTTACAATACTGGTACTCTGATTGAAAGAGGTAAAAGGTTCAGCTAAGCTTCAGATGGGACTATATTGCCCAAATGGACGTTCATTCTGCCGCTGCACACAGAGGACGCACGCGGCCGACGACCCAAACAGGTGAGATTTCAAAGCAGGCATGTCAGAGCAGGGTCTGTGAATAAATCATAATGCAGGTAGAAACAGGGTTTAAATGTTCTTTTACGGCCATGAAAGGACAAACACCCTCAGCTCCGAATCTTATGCACCTTTTAGCTGCGCATCCCCGATGGCAGGTGTATCCCAAAGCAGACACGTCAGAGCAATCTGCATGTCTCAGTAAATAAGAATGCAGTCAGAAACCAGGTTTAAATGCTTTTCTACGGCCATGAAATGACAATCACCCCCTCAGCTCCGATCTTCTGCCCCTTTTACTCAGTTGAGCATCCCTGAACGTTAATAACTAATTAAAAATGTTGGGGGGTTTTACGGGTTCTGACCTATAGCTATTGTTAATTTGTCAGGTCTGGTGGGGATCAGAGATGATGGCTGCAGGCCGGGTCGATCAGATTTTTTGGGCCCCAATGCAACTCTTAACCAGAAGAGGAGAGGTGGCTGTGCAAAGAGCTGTCTGGACCTCCCTGATCAAGCTGGTGCCCCGGTGACCTGACTTCAGAACAAGAGGAAGATGACTGATGGATGGATGTGAAACACCAGCTGATGTCCAGTGTCCCAGAAACATTCTGATTTTCTGCATTTTTATTACAAAGTCAGCAATTTGGATTTTTAACTGACTGGACTGTAATAAAACTTAGACTGGTCCTAAATGCAGACAAAAGCAAGTTCATGGTTCTTGCCAACAGAAAGCTGCAACCAGAGAACCCACCTCAAATTGGAACCCAAGAGGGAAAACAAATAGAAATGGTCTCCACCTACAAATATCTAGGTTTCAACATTGACACTGAACTGTCTTTTAAAACCCACATCTCCAAAATGGCCACTAAACTCAAACTGAAGCTAGGTTTCTTCTTCAGAAACAAATCCTGCTTCTCATGCAAAGCCAGGAGAACATTAGTAGCTGCAACATTCATGCCAATACTAGATTATGGTGACGTGCTGTACATGAGTGCTGCATCAAAATACCTACAGTCCTTAGACTCCATTTACCACGGTGCCCTTCGGTTCATTACTGACTCCAGTTATCGCACTCATCACTGTGAGCTTTACGTAAAATCTGGCTGGTCATCTCTCAGCACTCGCAGATACACTCACTGGATATCCTTCATCTACAAGACCCTCCTAAACCTGGTCCCGTCATACCTCACCTCCTTAATACAAACATCACACAGTCATTACTCCCTGCGCTCTAACGATTTAGTCCTCCTGTCAGTTCCTCCTGTCAGAACTGAACTAGGAAAAAGAGCGTTCAGCTTCGCCGTCCCCTCAGCCTGGAACAACTTACAGAAAGATCTGAAACTATCAACATTCATCTCTCCTGGATCCTTTATGTCAACCGTAGTAGAAAATGTCATCAAGAAACTTGACCATTGCAGATGTTTCTAACCACTACTTATCCAATATACATGTCATTGTTGTTTTTTTGTCTGCTTGTTTTGTATATAATGTATATAGAAATCTGTCATATCCTGTTGGTTTTGAACTGTCAACATCTGTTTACTGTGATTGTAGTTTTCTTTATTTTCTTTTTGATAAGTGCAAATGCCTATTGCCAATGTGACGTGTGCTGCTGACCACTTGACCAGGTCACCCTTGTAAAAGAGATCTCGATCTCAATGGGCTCTACCTGGTTAAATAAAGGTGATTGATTGATTGATTGATTGATAAACTAAAAAGATGAGAAAACTGAATAACTCTAAACTTTGTTTACAAAACGTGTCAAAAGCAGTTTTATTTGTTTATGTTTTAACGGTATGTAAAAAAATTATGTATTCATAATGCATTAAACTGCTCAAATATAGCTTTGAAAACAAGTTTAATTATAAACCATTTTCTTCACAGAGTGGAACACAAATTACTTTTACTCACGCCATGTTTTATCCGCTCTTTGACACAAATACGTTTCACCGATTTCCACAGACACCTCCTGCTCCCTGCCGCCGAGAACCACGCCTCCGTTCGGGGTAAGCCGATTACTCGAGCCCCCTGCTTGCCTCGGCCTGCACAGGCTCTCCACTTCGTCCTCCTCTCCACAGCTGCCGTTTGAGGAGCACGGAGCCGGGAGGCTGTTGTCCAGATCTCCTCGCTCACTTTCGGTTCGACTCGAGTCCATGTCCACGTCCATCCTGGGCTCGGACTCCTTGTTGGGACAGTAGGTCTTCAGAAACGGGTTCCCGCCAGTCATACCGAGCCCTCCAAGCTGCGCAGTTTACAGGAAGGGGATGGCTGGACTCAAACAAGATGGCGTCACAAGAAACCGCCCCCCTTCAACAGAAAACTACATCTCCCAGAAGTCTCTGCGGTCAGTACAGTACAGTACATGCATTCATTCAACCTTTATTTAGTCAGGTAAATCTCATTCTCAAGGGCTCATTTACAAAAGCGACCTGCTACAAACTAAAGAATGATGAACAGCAATGGTAGAATTTCCTTAAACAACAAACAGGGAAAAAAAATGTAGGAGAGAAATAGAAAGTGAAATGCAAAGTATCAAAACTAGCATTCATTCAACCTTTATTTAGTCAGGTAAATCTTTTGAACCTCATGGGCTCATTTACGAAAGCGACCTGCTAAAACTAAAGAACAATGAACAGCAATGGTAGAATTTCCTTAAACAATAAACAAACAAACAAACAATAAACAATAGAAAACAAAAGAGAGGGGAAAAAAAAAAAAAAAAAACAATTTTTTTTTTTTTTTTAACAAAGTATCAAAAAACTAGCAAAACATTATAAGGTAAACGTATAGAATCAAAGACAGGAACAAATCTGCATTGGTTTTTGCCAGGATTCCAACAGATTCTGAAAACCATTTAGAGAAGTCAAGTTTGAGAGCTTCAGATCTTTTTGTAAGATATTCCAGGAAGCTGGAGCGGAATAGGAGAAGGCCCTTTTTCCAAGTTCAGTCCTCACTGACGGAACACTGCAGGTAATCATGTCCTGAGAGCGCACACTGTAGCTGCACTCACGCAAAGACATGTAGGAGGAGATGTATGAGGGCAGCAGACCAAGAAGTGATTTAAAGATGAAAATGTACCAGTGGAAGAGTCTGCGTGAGGTTAATGATGTCCAGTTAACCAGTGAATACAGGGTGCAGTGGTGGGTACGATAATCACAACCAGTTATGAATCTTAGTGCACCATGATAGACAACATCCAACATCCGCAGGGTGCTTGTAGGAGCATTCATGTAGAGAATGTCACCGTAATCAATGGAGGGAAGGAAAGTCACAGATACAAGGCGTTTCCTAACATTCAGTGTTAGACATGATCTGTTTCTGAAAAAGAAACCCAGTTTAACTTTCAGTTTCTTCACTAGGTTTTCCACGTGGAGTTTAAAAGAGAGATGTGAATCGATCAGGATACCCAGATATTTATAGGAATCAACAAACTCAATAGGGACACCATTTGAAGATAAAATCAGAGGAAGATCTGCTGGGACCGACTTCCTATTTGAAAAAAACATCCCTTTTGTTTTATCAGCATTTAGGACAAGTTTGAGACGGAACAAATCTGACTGGATGATGTCAAAAGCGGATTGCAGTAACTGGAAAGCCTTAGCTACTGTTTTAGCTCGGCAATAAACAACTGTATCATCAGCATAGAAATGTAAGGATGCATCAGGGATGCAGTGACCTACATTAGCTATGTAGATTGTAAAGAGAGTGGGTCCTAAAACTGAGCCTTGTGGTACACCATTTTTAACTGTTAAATAGCTGGAAGAAGTACCGTTATGTTGAACACATTGCCTCCGATTGGAAAGATAGTTAGAAAACCAACCGATGGTGTGATCAGAGAAACCGATTTCTGAGAGCTTATGACACAGGATGTTATGATCCACAGTGTCAAAAGCTTTAGACAGGTCTAAGAAAAGTGCAGCACAATAGTCCTTAGCATCCAGTGCTTCAACAACATCATTCAGAACCTTCAGAGAAGCAGTTGTTGTGCTGTGTTTTTTCCTGAAACCAGATTGATGAAGAGGTAAGATGTTAAATGAGTCCAGATAATTTTTGATCTGAGAGTTTATCAGTTTTTCTTGAACCTTTGCTAAGATGCAGAGTTTAGAGATCGGTCGATAATTGTTCAGTGAGGTGGGGTCACCTCCCTTCAGCAAAGGAAGAACAAAGGCTGTTTTCCAAGCATCCGGAATGGTGTTTTGGCTTATGGACAGATTAAAGATGTGGGTCACAGGGACTGTGATGATATGAGCAGCCAGCCTTAAGAAATAAGGTGGAAGTTCATCTGGACCTGCAGATTTTTTAGGATCAAGATCATTTAACAGTTTATTTACCTCACTGACTGAGAACGGAGAAAAAGAGAAGGTGTGATTAACAGATGGTTGACTTGTAGGAGGGATTTGATTTGTAGAAGTTTGATTATTAGATAAAGTGGCTGATTTTCCGTTTGTAACTGTGTCAAATAATGAACTAGAAGCAACAAAATGTTTATTGAAACAGTTCAGGATCTCGTGCTTATTTGACACAGGAACAGAGTCAACAAGAAATTGTGATGGGAGGTCAGATGATTGGGGGGTGCCTGAGAGAGATTTGATGGTTTTCCAGAATTTTTTAGGATCGTTTAGATTTTTGGAGGTCTGAGATAAGAAGTAGTTACGTTTTGCGGCTTTGATGGCAGTTGTGCATTTATTCCTTAGCTGCCGAAATTTCAACCAATCAGTGTCTGAGTGTGATTTTCTTGCTGCTTTTCTTGCTTTTCTAGCAAAACACCACAAGGTAGATGTACAAAATCAAAAACAGGAACATATCTGCAATGGTTTTTGCCAGGTTTCCAAAAGATTTTTAAAACCATTTAGGGAGGTCAGGGCCGAGAGCTTCAAATCTTTTTGTAAGATATTCCAGGAAGCAGGAGCAGAGTAGGAGAAGGCCCTTTTTCCAAGTTCAGTCCTCACTGACGGAACACTGCAGGTGATGATGTCCTGAGAGCGCACACTGTAGCTGCACTCACGTAAAGACATGTAGGAGGAGATGTATGAGGGCAGCAGACCAAGAAGTGATTTAAAGATGAAAATGTACCAGTGGAAAAGTCTGCGTGAGGTTAATGATGTCCAGTTAACCAGTGAATACAGGGTGCAGTGGTGGGTACGATAATCACAGCCAGTTATGAATCATGCATAGATATCACTTGCTGATAAACACTTACTGATGTCTATGCAATACATGTACTGTACTTTTTCAGTTATACTACATCTCCCAGAAGTCTCTGCGGTCAGTACAGTACTTCTTCAGTTCTTTACGTAGTTTTTCTGTTCAGTATGTTCAGAGACAGTTATGTTTAATTTCATGTTTTGTAGCAGCAGTGTGAATATCTTTCTTTGATGAGGATAAAAGGCAACAGTAAACAAGTCACATTTAAGTACCTCTATTTTATGGTACAGTACTATAAACTGTTTAGTTTTATACTCCGATTTTAGGGAGAGAAAAAACACCAAAGCTCTACACACCATTAAAGCTGCACTATGTAACTTTGTAATGCAGTCTGTAACTTTTCTAACAATACCTTTTTAACATATTTCTTCACTCTGTCACTATCTACTGACAGACTGATGTTAGACAAAGTAATCTCTGAAAAAAACTATAGTCCCCTTGCTTCTCTGTCAGCATTTATAAAAACACTGAAAACACAGAGTGACCCGGACAATGACCAGCCAATAAAAACAGAGTTGTTTGTCACGCCCCAACCCACGCCCCCGCCTGTCCCAGCCCCAGCGCCGCGCACGTTCTCATTCAAAGGATTGCAAAGCGATGCAGGACTGTTTTGTATGTGACACAAATGTATTAAATATCCCTTCTTCATCCCAGAGCTGGACTTTTCTTTTGTTTTTTTGCCAAAAGTCAAGTGATCGCTTCATCCTTCACTGACAGGAATGAGGAAATGGATTTGTCACGAGCGGAAAAAAAACTCATGTCCAACGTGGCTGCATGAAGCTCTGCTGATTTCAGGGTGTTTTTGTGTTGTTGGACCAGTGCTTCATGGTTTTATTTTATAGAACGTTGTATTAACATATAATCACAGAAATTTGCAGCGTCTGCCACAGGACATGTAGAGGCGGCGGAGCATTCCAGACCTCCACTGACAGAAATGAGGAAGTCACGAGCGAATTAAATCATGTCCAACGTGGCTGCGTGAAGCTCTGCTGATTTCAGGGTGTTTTTGTGTTGCTGGACCAGTGCTTCATGGTTTTATTTTATTTTTTTAGAAGGTTTTATTAACATATAAACACAGAATATTGAAGCGGCTCCGAGCGGACATGCAGCAGGAGGCGGAGCTGAACTCAAGTTCAGCAGAGCACGGACTGTGGCTCCTTGCAGAATGCTTTTCCCTGCTGAAAATATTCCTAAGTCCTGAGCACAACAGAAAGTTACACATAGCAGCTTTAAAGAAAACAATTGAAACATTAAAGTGGACGCACACAATAACATCCAGAAAAAGTTTAATTTATAGTTCTGTAGAGGACATTGCAACACAACAGGTGAAGAGACGACTGCAGAGACAGGAGGTGAGGAGACGACTGCAGAGACAGGAGGTGAGGAGACGACCACAGAGACAGTCCCTCCTGCTGCGGGGCTTTGATGACACGTCTTCATACACCCTCCTGTGGCCCTTTGTCATACCATTTCCTCTCTTCCATGCTCCACCACCTTTTGCTGAAAGCCCCTGTCCTGATGACCTCGTCGGGGGCCCCGTGGGTTGCTGGGTCCTCCCCGGCTCCTGGAGCCTCGGCCGTCCCAGCGGTGATGTGCAGGTCTTGGAGCCCCGGCGTGTGGGACGGGTCTGTGAGGGCCTCGTCTCCTTCCGTGGTGTCCGTGGCCTCCTGTAGAAGTTGTCCCGTCTGTTTCCAGATCCAACTTGGCCCGGTGGTTTGGAGAAACCCGCCTCTCCTGTTGTTCTGCACTGATATCTGACCCCGCTCTGGCCCGGCACCAGTCTGGGTTCTGCTGGACCTGTTGGTCCTGAGGTTTGGTTTTTACCGGTTCTTCAGTGTGGTGTGAGGACACGTAGAGGCTCTCCAACCGCTCTGTGACAGGGGCAGCCCTGCACTGGTAGGTTCTGGACCTGCCTCTTCTTAGTCCCCTCCCCTGAACCCGACCCACAACGTCTCCACACTGGGACCGTCCCGGATTGGACCGCTCCGCGTTGACACCAGCTTCATTAGAGCTGGAAGATCCTGGAGAGACAGCAACCTCCGGGTTTTCATTTTCAGTGTCGGGTGAATTCTGTGGGACGAGAGACACCTTAGCTCAGAGCTGCCTTCTCAGTAACAGGCAGCGATTTCACATCTACTCTGACTGATCATCAACGTTCACAAACACATGATAGTCACATGACCGATTTCAGTCGCTCTAGCGGGAAAGACAGACTCTCAGAAACTCCATTTTAATTTGTGCCTAAAGTACAGACTTTAAACTACCATAATTCTCGGGCTACAGAACGCACCATCTCTAAGCCGCACATATTGAATATATGATAAACCATAATTCTGTACGTAAATAAAGACGCACCGGACATCCACTGTTCATCGTCAGGAACTGTGTCCAGCCTACTCTGACAATGTGCAGCTTTCTTGTTGTAGTACAAGAATCAGCCAGCAGGTGGTGCATCACAGAACACAGCGGTAGCAGACTGCATGATTGTCACATGTCTTCATGAAGCTTCCCTGTCTGACTCGTGGTTACAACCATTAAACCTTCCAAATGAACACAGGAACCATCTAACAGAAATTATTTAAAAATGAGTTCTTTTAGTTTTCATTGGATACTATTTCTATCTTAACATGTGATTCTTGACCTGTCATTGTGTTTCTGTTCCTCTCAAACCCAGCCGGTTGATGCAGATGGCCTCTTGTCCTGAGCCTGGTTCTCTAAAGGTTTCTTCCTCATGAGAGAGTTTTTCCTTTCCACTGTCGCCTTCATGCTTGCTCAAGATGAGAGTTCTGTGATGGAGTTAGTCGTCACTGACATGATTTTTTTTACTATGCATAAAATTGCTCAAAATATATATCCGTTTATCATTTAAATATGTTCGTTTTTGCAAACAAAATGATAAATCAATTTAATTTTGCTTTAAAAGTGATTTTAAACTTCGCGCTGTGTTTTAATTCACGGAAAATACAATTACAAGCGAATGCAACATCTGTGACGCAAAATCGGGCAGAGGGCTACGTCTCTTTAATAGCGGACAATTTAAAACCCGACAAATTTAGAAATGTAAGTTAAGATTTGAGCTATTTGTCTTCAGTTTGGGAAGCCGAAAATAGTTCGGGTGATGGAACAAGAAACAGCAGGATCTAATTTAGGTCTGCAGCCGTATGAAACTTACCTTCAGGTGGAGCGAGGGGGGGCTCCGAGGGGTGCAGCTTTATTTATTCCATTCTTGACGAAGTATTTCTTCTTTTGGGAAAGTGAAAAGGCTCACTTGTTCACTGATGATATTAGAACACCCAAATGCGACACAACGTAACGGCATTTTTCAAGTAAAAAAAAAAAACGCGATCTTCAGGCGAGCTCCAGACACACGCACACTGCCTCTGCCCGATTTTACGTCACAGATGTTGCATTCGCGTGTAATCGGATTTCCCGTGAATAAACACGGCGCGAAGTTTAAAATCACTTTTAAAGCAAAATTAAATTGATTTATCATTTTGTTTGCAAAAACAAACATATTTAAATGATAAAAGATATATATTTTGAGCAATTTTATGCATAGTAAAAAAATCATGCCAGTGACTCTTTAAATTCAAAGCAGTCTGCTCCTCAGATAAATAATGTGAAATTATTATTTACATATGAATGTTTCTGTTCAGTGCCCTGAGACTGTATAAACTGAATTAAATTCAATTCAATTATTGGTAGAAAAAAGTAGTTGAGTTTTTAAACAAAAATCCCTTAAAGCGTTAAAATCAAAATTAAATTAAGATATTTTTATGGGCAGCATCGTGGCACAGTTGGTAGAGCTGCTGCCTCTCAGCTACCAGGTTACCCTGGGTAACATCCCGGTCCGGGGACCTTTCTGGGTTGAGTTTGCATGTTCTCTCCATGCTATGTGGGTTTTCTCCAGGTACTCCCATTTCCTCCCGCAGACCAAAAACATGCATGCTAGACTGATTGGTAACTCTAAATTGTCTCTAGGTGAGAGAGAGAGTGAACGGTTGTTTGTCTCTATGTGTCCCTGTGATGGACTGGAGACCTGCCCAGGGTGTCCCCCGCCTCTTGCACAGTGACCCCTGCGATTCGAAGAGGAAGAAGCAGGTAAAGATAGATAGATGGATGGATATTTTTAGGCTGAGACAGCTCTAAAAAGACTGACTAGTTTCTTGTGGAACAAATATTTAAAACTACTGTAGTATTTTTAGTCAGTTAAATAAGGAGGTTGATTTCCTTCTGAGGAACATGAATAGTCATAAAGCTAAAGGGTTCGAACTGTCTTATTCAACTGTTCACAATCTGATGCTTTGATGTGGATCAGATTTCATGATCTTGTCTGTAGTTAGAGAAAACAAAGAGAAGTTTATGAGTTGCCTGCATTCAGTTGGGGCTGCTGCAAGATAAAGAATACAGGTAGTCCTCGTCTTACGACGTTTCGGACTTACGTCACACATCTCATTAAAAAAATTAATTTATATATATTTTTTATAAATCAATAAATGTACAGTACTGTACAGTCACCAAGCACTTAGCCTATCCTAACACAGTTAAGGAGTGAGTTGAATTGTCTCCCTCCTCCCCAGCAGGCTCCATTCACATAAAGGGAGCTACTTTCACTTTATGTGAAAGGGAGACAATTCAACTCACTCCATCTTTAAAAACTGTGTTAGGATAGGCTAAGTGCTTGGTGACCGTACAGTACTGTACATTTATTCATTTATTTCATGTTTCTCTATTACATTAATGCTTAGTGTATTTCTAGTTTATTTACTAGAAATACACTGTCTGACACAGACAGGCCTCCTCTCTTCCTGTTTTTAGATCTCTTTTAATAACACACTTTTATACCTTGGCTTTTAACACGTGATCTTATTCTTTTATGGCATTTTAACCCACCTGCAGTTAGACTGGTATATGATTTTTTTATTTTTGTATGCTTTTGTTTGTTTTTTATAGTTTTAGTTAACTTGTCTTTTTTATTACTGTACAGCACTTTGGCTAACCCTGTGGTTTTTTAAATGTGCTATATAAATAAAGTTGATTGATTGATTGATTGATAGTTGATGGTTTTCTTAGTTAATTCTAGATGTTATTACCGTTTTTCTCTTACATTTTGTTGTTGGATGCAACTG
This sequence comes from Garcialebias charrua, assembly GCA_038048925.1. NCBI lineage: Eukaryota > Metazoa > Chordata > Actinopteri > Cyprinodontiformes > Rivulidae > Garcialebias > Garcialebias charrua. The sequence continues at coordinate 60,147 of JBBPBX010001037.1, read as the reverse complement.
GGACCCTGTGTACATAATCTTGTTTCATCACATGTACCACATGCGGTGCAAATGACAATAAAGATTCTCTCTCTCTCATAAAAATAAATTTATTTATTTATTTTTTGTATATGATCCGACTTACGTCATTTTCAACATACGAACGGCCCGTAGGTCCGGAACTCGTTCGTAAGTCGAGGACTACCTGTAAATGTAAATTCATTGTGAAATAATTATTATTTGACCCTTGAAAATGCTTGTTATCTCCTCTACAAATTTGATTGACCGCTGCTGATTATAACTTCATAAGTCTTTTCATGTCTGTGATGCTGGTGAGACATTTCATTGGAGTTTCAACAGTCTGCGCGCACCAACATTTCACCAAACAGAACATCTAGGAGATGAAATGACTCCAGCCTCCTCCTCTGACAGTTAGCGAGAAGGCTGTGAGCCTTTCCACAGAGCCCCATGTTGAAATGTCCAGACTACCCCTTTAAAAACCTGCTTCCAGCAGTTCTCACCTGCTGGATATGGATCAGGAAGCGGGCCGACTCCTCCTCGGGGTCGATGAGTCCGCCTTTAGCTCTCTGTTTGTCCAGAATCTTCTGCAGCTCCCTCCACCTCTGCTGGAAGTCCGAGCTGACAGATGCCTCGTCCAGCTGAAACAGAACGACACCTGTCAAGAATTCTGCAGCGCCACTTCTGTCGGGGTGGCAGAGTCCAGTTTACCTGGGGCAGCTGGGGAGCCGGAGCCGACAGCAGCTGGCGAAGGTCGTAGGTCAGAGGCTCCCTGCACACTGGACACGCCACGGTCAGGTCCTGTCAGAAGAGGCGGCATGAGGGATCACAACTCTCACGGTTAGCATCCGTCTGCACGCCGGCCGGGTTCTGACCTGCTGCAGAGTTCTGTCCCGGGTCTTGTCCTCCTCCAGCTCTTTCTCCCGCAAGCGTAGCTCCCGCTCGGCATGGCTGACGTAGCGGCCGAGGCAGTGGGAGTGGAAGTAGTGGTAGCAGCTCGTCTTGGTGAACGCCTCTCCCTCCTGATAAGCACAAACAAGCAGCTAAAACAACCAGAACCGGGCTGTGACGGGTCCAAACGGATTACCTTGAAGCCATGCAGGCAGATGACACAGTTCTCGTGAGGAATGTTACTTTCAGTCAGAATTTCTTTTGCTTTCTGAAAAACAAAAACGTCAAATGAGCTGGAGGAACCCACAGAATGTCTTAAAGAACCGGAGAAGGACTGTTTCAGGTTCTGACCTCGATGAGCTGATACAGCACTGGAGAACCGAGCCACGATTGGGCCTCCAGCTGCAGACACTTCTGGACGCTGAGAAGAATCAAGAACAGGACATTAAAGGAAGTCCGACAGCAAACCGGGTCAGCAGAACTTGTAGTTACCTGCTGAGTTTATCATCAGAGAGTCCACGAGGGTTCCGGATGGAGACTGCCGGAGACGAGCACGGGTACTGGTCCAACAGAAGCAAAGGACAAACTCATGTTTAGCCCTCAAACTGACTGAGCAGCACCTCAGAGCGACAGTTCTCAACAGAACAAACAGAACCGGCATAAGAGTCAAACAACCTTCAAAAACATCTGCCTCCGATGTGTGTCCCATCAGTGTATGAATGTGATAAACCTCGGATTATTCTTTGCAGAGAGATCTAGTAGAGTGCTGTATGAATGAGTAAATGAGGCACAGATTGTGTTGTAAAGAGCTTTGAGTGTCTTGATAAGATGGAAAGGTGCTTTATAAGTACAGTCCATTCAGCTGCGCCACCTTCATGTTAGTAAGCGTGTGTGAAGTTGTAGGTCCGACAGACCTCAGCCTCCTTCCTGGAAACAAACCGCGGGTCAGAACTCATTTAGCTGTGCTGTGCCTTTTGAGAGGCACAGAGGGAGGTAACGACACTGAATAAATCAGCACTTTATCATATAGCTAAGACACGGCTGTGTTAGCCGCTAAGGACCGTGTCTTTAGCTATATGATAAACTGCTGATTTATTGATGCCACCACCTCCCTCTGTGCCTCTCAAAAGGCACAGCACAGCTAAATGAGTTCTGACCCGTGGTTTGTTTCAGGGAAGGAGGAAAAACACTCGGACCTGCAGCTTCACACACGCTCATACTCCATTCCGCTGTTTTAAATTCCATTCCGCTGTTTTGAATGGTGAAAGATTCGTATTTCCAACCTTTCGTCGGGACTGTTTTCAGCATCATCTCATTTTTCTGCTGCTCATCTGACAATTTAAATCCAAACCATCTCCGAAAGAACAGCCATTGCTTTTCATTTTGTTCAGCAGCCAAGCTGCTCTTCATATTATCTTCCATGTTTATGTGCGCTAAACGTCTCCTCTCCCGCCCACCCACCTCCTGGATAAGCAGGAAGGAGGGGGAGCGCGACTGAGAAGCTGGGTGGGAGAAGAAGCGGGACCGAGTAGGAAAAAGAAGACAGCAGGAGGATTTTCAAGTATAAAACAATATTGTTTCATATCGATATAGTCTCAACTTATATGGCAAATGTATATATATATACTGTATCACTATTTTTAAAATATTGAGATATCGCCCAGCTCTAGTCACCAGCGACCTACCTACCTATACCTGTCTCTCGAATTACTGTTGCTGTAGTAGTCCAGTCATTTGGAAGCTCTTTCTTAAAAACTCCTCTCTGAATTTCTCACAACATTCCTTTTCTCAGCTTCCACCACTTGGTCTTATGTCTCTGACTTTACCGGTACTCTTTTCTCTTCTTGCACTCAAGGATACTGAGCAGCTAAAAACTTCCGACAGCAGAAAAACGAACAATCAGAGTTCAAACCACACAACCACAGAAATTAGAAGTGAGTAAATCACAAGCTGATGTGAAGAGGTGAGTTTCAGACAAATAGAGAGGAGACGTTTCTGAGTCTCCTCACTGCAGGGGACGAGGACAGATGTCCCCATGACCTCAGAACACCACAGCCAGAACCACACAACATGTCTGTGTGTTTTCATTGTTCTTTTTGGCAAAACCACACTTTTAACTGAAGGAAAGAAAGAAACAGACCTGCTGATCCAGGCTCAAAGTCAGAGACAGGCGGACAAACTGAGACACCGAGTCCTCCGCTGTGGACGGGTACAGGACCAGGCTGACATCCCACGTCCTGCAACAAGAACACACACATCAGGTGTGTGCTGGTGGATTATCAGGTGTGTTTACACTCAGTCTAACGGGACTTTTTCCCTGGATTTTTTCATCTCTGTTTAGCTTTTGATTAAAAAAAAATTAATCAGAGAAATGTGAACACGTGAACTTTTCAGGATGAATCTTCTGAACATAAAAAAATATATTTCACACTCATGTTTTATAAAATTTATGTCAAATTAAATCCCAACTCTTCCGCTCCTTCAAAGAAGACAAGTGAAGAAGAGGATATAATAAATAATTTGTACTAATTTGATATTTAGAAATATTTTGTATTCATTTTGGCTTCTTTCTATTTTCCTCTTTAAATGTTTTTGTTCTGGTAATTTTCTTTGCAAAGTTTTTTAATGAGTTTGTGTAAAATATACAGTATACAGTATTTATTTATTTTGCATTCATATACAGTACCAACATTCACACATGGACAGTTTTCCTAAAATATGTCAAATAAATGAGAAAGGAGCAGATTTCTCACCCGTCCTCCCTCCTGTCCACCTGCAGCTCGTCCAGGTAGATGGACTGCAGCACCTCGATCTCAGACTGAACACTGACAACAAACAACAACACAAAAAAGTCATTTTCAGTTTGTTTACGGTTTTACTGCCTAGCCTGTTAGCTTTCCGTTAGCTAACTCCGCTAAATCAGCGACACATCAACACATTTAACTCAGAGACCTGCGGGCCTCGGTGTGCGGTGACGTGCGGGGTTAAAGTCGCAGCGTGTCGTGAGTAATTACAGAAGAAAATGTAGACATGTCAACAAACTCACTCATACTCGGCCGCCATCATTACACTTCTGCTGCTAGCTGCTAACAGGATCGTTCGTCTTCTTCTTCTGTTTTATTTGGTGGTGTGCATTATCGCCACCTGCTGGTTAGGAGTGTGAACTGGTGCTCGTACCTAAATATTTAGTTAGCAAATTAAAGCTATACTATGTAGTTTCTGCTATGGTTTCTGCAGTACCCTGGGACAGAAAAATTTCCAGCAGGTGAAATCATTCTGCTCCCTCCCCTCAGAGCCATATGACTCTGAGGGAGGGAGACTGTCCGTGGTGAACTTGGGTTCTGCAGCTCCACCCCCTGCTGTGTGTCTGCTGGAAGAGCGCTTCAATATTCTGTGATTATATGTTATCAAAACCTTTTAAAAATATAATAAAACCATAGAGCACTTGTCCAACATCACAAAATCCAGCAGAAATCAGCAGAGGTTCACGAAGCAACGTTTGGACATGATTAATTCGCTCGTGACTTCCTCATGTCTGTCAGCGTTCCTCATTCCTGTGAGTGGAGGATGAAGCGATCACTTGACTTTTTGCAAAAAAACAAAATAAAAGTCCAGCTCTGTGATGAAGAAGGGATATTTAATAAATTTGTGTCACATACAAAACAGTCCTGCATCGCTTTGCAATCCTTTGAATGAGAACGAGCCGCAACGCTGAGGCTGTGAGTGACAGGTGGGGGCGTGGGTTGGGGCGTGACAAACAACTCTGTTTTGATTGGCTGGTCATTGTCCTGGTCACTCTGTGTTTTCAGTGTTTTTATAAATGCTGATAGAGAAGCAAGGGGACTATAGTTTTTTTCAGAGATTACTTGGTCTAACATCAGTTTGTCAGTAGATAGTGACAGAGTGAAGAAATATGTTAAAAATATATTGTTTGAAAAGTTACAGACTACATTACAATCTTACATTGTAACAACTAACTAAATATTTATCTTACAACTAACTAAATATTTAGGTATAGATTAAATATACACCAGCAATTTACACCTACCTGTGCATACTGCTCTTTCTGTAATGCCGCCACATGTGTGCAGTGTACATTGGGGTACAATATGTTTTGAAGAGTGCAGTTTTTACAGACACTGAGCACATAGAGAACCTCCGAAGAAGCACATTAGCTTGTACATATTGCATACAACGCTGCCTGTAAATGTCCCTGTCATTAGACAGGTCAGCGGTTATGTAATATACTCTAGCTGTTTGTTTGTTTTTGCTATACTTTTTCTTTTAATTACCATTTTATTATCACTTGTTAAAAAAAATTGTACGCATCCTTTATGATTGTCTATTGTTGTTGCTGTCCACTGTTGCCATCAGTCTTTGCTAAAATCGTGTCTCTCTTGTAAATGAGTCCCCGTGTAGAAGTAAATGTTGAATGAACAAGTTTACATGTAAACGTTTGAAATCTGGTTATGCTAAAAAAGTAACTGCAGTATCTCTAATATGTTGTTGTTGTTAGCTCTTTTTTTATTACTCATTTGCCTTACTGTTATATATTTGTTAGGAATAATTTTACCCCCACTTTGTATTTTTCTTTGATTTTTTTATGTTGCAATGTTCTTTGTACCTCAACGAGCCATTGTACACTGTTAAATAATAATAATTTAAAAAAAATAAAAATACAAAAGTTTACCGTACCTGTAAACTTCATGTCCATGGTTGTAGCTGCGGGCTTTGTCCAGCAGGGGGCAGCAATGAACACCGCGTTGAGCGTTCTTGTATTGAAGTGAAGAAGTAGAAAAACNCCTCCTTCCTGGAAACAAACCGCGGGTCAGAACTCATTTAGCTGTGCTGTGCCTTTTGAGAGGCACAGAGGGAGGTAACGACACTGAATAAATCAGCACTTTATCATATAGCTAAGACACGGCTGTGTTAGCCGCTAAGGACCGTGTCTTTAGCTATATGATAAACTGCTGATTTATTGATGCCACCACCTCCCTCTGTGCCTCTCAAAAGGCACAGCACAGCTAAATGAGTTCTGACCTGTGGTTTGTTTCAGGGAAGGAGGAAAAACACTCGGACCTGCAGCTTCACACACGCTCATACTCCATTCCGCTGTTTTAAATTCCATTCCGCTGTTTTGAATGGTGAAAGATTCGTATTTCCAACCTTTCGTCGGGACTGTTTTCAGCATCATCTCATTTTTCTGCTGCTCATCTGACAATTTAAATCCAAACCATCTCCGAAAGAACAGCCATTGCTTTTCATTTTGTTCAGCAGCTAAGCTGCTCTTCATATTATCTTCCATGTTTACTTGCGCTAAACGTCTCCTCTCCCGCCCACCCACCTCCTGGATAAGCAGGAAGGAGGGGGAGCGCGACTGAGAAGCTGGGTGGGAGAAGAAGCGGGACCGAGTAGGAAAAAGAAGACAGCAGGAGGATTTTCGATTTTCAAGTATAAAACAATATTGTTTCATATCGATATAGTCTCAACTTATATGGCAAATGTATATATATATACTGTATCACTATTTTTAAAATATTGAGATATCGCCCAGCTCTAGTCACCAGCGACCTACCTACCTATACCTGTCTCTCGAATTACTGTTGCTGTAGTAGTCCAGTCATTTGGAAGCTCTTTCTTAAAAACTCCTCTCTGAATTTCTCACAACATTCCTTTTCTCAGCTTCCACCACTTGGTCTTATGTCTCTGACTTTACCGGTACTCTTTTCTCTTCTTGCACTCAAGGATACTGAGCAGCTAAAAACTTCCGACAGCAGAAAAACGAACAATCAGAGTTCAAACCACACAACCACAGAAATTAGAAGTGAGTAAATCACAAGCTGATGTGAAGAGGTGAGTTTCAGACAAATAGAGAGGAGACGTTTCTGAGTCTCCTCACTGCAGGGGACGAGGACAGATGTCCCCATGACCTCAGAACACCACAGCCAGAACCACACAACATGTCTGTGTGTTTTCATTGTTCTTTTTGGCAAAACCACACTTTTAACTGAAGGAAAGAAAGAAACAGACCTGCTGATCCAGGCTCAAAGTCAGAGACAGGCGGACAAACTGAGACACCGAGTCCTCCGCTGTGGACGGGTACAGGACCAGGCTGACATCCCACGTCCTGCAACAAGAACACACACATCAGGTGTGTGCTGGTGGATTATCAGGTGTGTTTACACTCAGTCTAACGGGACTTTTTCCCTGGATTTTTTCATCTCTGTTTAGCTTTTGATTAAAAAAAAATTAATCAGAGAAATGTGAACACGTGAACTTTTCAGGATGAATCTTCTGAACATAAAAAAATATATTTCACACTCATGTTTTATAAAATTTATGTCAAATTAAATCCCAACTCTTCCGCTCCTTCAAAGAAGACAAGTGAAGAAGAGGATATAATAAATAATTTGTACTAATTTGATATTTAGAAATATTTTGTATTCATTTTGGCTTCTTTCTATTTTCCTCTTTAAATGTTTTTGTTCTGGTAATTTTCTTTGCAAAGTTTTTTAATGAGTTTGTGTAAAATATACAGTATACTGTATTTATTTATTTTGCATTCATATACAGTACCAACATTCACACATGGACAGTTTTCCTAAAATATGTCAAATAAATGAGAAAGGAGCAGATTTCTCACCCGTCCTCCCTCCTGTCCACCTGCAGCTCGTCCAGGTAGATGGACTGCAGCACCTCGATCTCAGACTGAACACTGACAACAAACAACAACACAAAAAAGTCATTTTCAGTTTGTTTACGGTTTTACTGCCTAGCCTGTTAGCTTTCCGTTAGCTAACTCCGCTAAATCAGCGACACATCAACACATTTAACTCAGAGACCTGCGGGCCTCGGTGTGCGGTGACGTGCGGGGTTAAAGTCGCAGCGTGTCGTGAGTAATTACAGAAGAAAATGTAGACATGTCAACAAACTCACTCATACTCGGCCGCCATCATTACACTTCTGCTGCTAGCTGCTAACAGGATCGTTCGTCTTCTTCTTCTGTTTTATTTGGTGGTGTGCATTATCGCCACCTGCTGGTTAGGAGTGTGAACTGGTGCTCGTACCTAAATATTTAGTTAGCAAATTAAAGCTATACTATGTAGTTTCTGCAGTACCCTGGGACAGAAAAATTTCCAGCAGGTGAAATCATTCTGCTCCCTCCCCTCAGAGCCATATATGACTCTGAGGGAGGGAGACTGTCCGTGCTATGGTGAACTTGGGTTCTGCAGCTCCACCCCCTGCTGTGTGTCTGCTCGGAGGAGCGCTTCAATATTCTGTGATTATATGTTATCAAAACCTTTTAAAAATATAATAAAACCATAGAGCACTTGTCCAACATCACAAAATCCAGCAGAAATCAGCAGAGGTTCACGAAGCAACGTTTGGACATGATTAATTCGCTCGTGATTTCCTCTTTCTGTCAGCGCAGGTTTGGAATGTCTGGAATGGAATGCTCCGCCTCATGTCCGCTCGGAGCGCTGCAAAGTTCTGTGATTATATGATTGTAGCAGTAGAGAAAGATGCCTGATTAGGCTGATGGGTTCCAGGTGTGAATGTTTGGCTGTTAGAGTGGGCGTGGTATAAGAGCAGCTGCTCTGCATGCGGGCAGACAGGGTCGTCTTCACACTTCGCCGTGTGGCTGGTGCCGTGGGTTCTGACCGTCATGGTGTCCCACGGGTTTTGGCCGTAAAGGCAACCAGTCATTGAGTGTGGTACGGGCTGTTTGACTGCTGCACGGTAGGTGTTCTTTCTCTCGTTGTACTATAGCTGATTGTGGGTCAGAAATGATAAGTCTGTGTGATTATAGGTAGAGCGCTGCGGTGCTGGGCTTCTTCCCTCCCTCCGGCTACGAGGATGTGTGTGTACGTGTGTGTGTGTATATGGTTGTGAGGACCAGCAGGTAAGGAAACAATTGTCATTGTTGGATTCACTCCTCCAATTTTCCACTAGAGGGCTCTATAGCTTTACCTTTTGTTTAAGTGAGTTGACGGTTAAACAGGAAGTGAATCAACGGCGGACCGGAAGTGGGTTTATTTAGCCGTTAGCTGAAAATAACAAGCCAAATCTAACATAAAATCATATCTTACTTGTGTTCATGATTATTGCCCAACGTGGTAAGTTATATTTAATGCTGTAAGATGTGAGAGATATGTTATTTTGTAGTTCTAAGCGTGGGTTTTGGTGAATTAGCTTAGAGCTAATAAGATGCTAACGGGTAGCAGCTAGTTAGCTAACTTTCATTTAATTTATTTATTTATTTATTCATTTTATAAAAAAGAACACATAGCAAACACATGTTTCTTGTATAAAAAAGAAAATATAAAATGAAAGGCTAGTTAGCTAAATGATAGCTTTGTTGCTGCACTGTGATATTTAAATGCTGATGTTTATAACTGGTTGGTTAAATCTATTCTAGTTCTTAAGTATATGTTTAATCTATTCAATCAAATTAATATATTTAATCAATTTTATTTTATTCAATTAATCTATTCTAATCTATTCTAGTTCTTAAGTCTATGTTTAAGTTTGTGTTTATTTGAATTTTGCAATACTAAGTATTGGCATTTTTGTTTATTTTATTTACAGTTTAACCGGCATGTTCGTGTGAAAACACTCGGCAATTAAAGGCAACAATAACAACAACAACGACCTTATGTTCTTTGTAACATAAAGTTAAACACGAGGCAACCATGTCTGAAGACCTTGCAGCACTAAAGAGGAAGAGAGGACAAGCTAAAGCAGCTGTAACTAAGATGATAACAACTGCAAATGAAAAAATCAGAGAAAATAAGCCAGAAGAATTAAGGTCAGTGCTGCAAAGCCTCGACTTAGCACTTGCACAGCTTCGACAAATTCATAGATGCTATCATACCCAGCTCACCGATGATATTGACAAAGAAGAGTCTGATGCTTATGAGAAGCTTATATTGATGAACGTTCATGATGTGCGTCACGAGGCTCTAGCCTGGCTGCAAGAAGAGGAAGATGGAGCTGGTGTCCATCCAAATGTTGATGATGAGTCAGATGTCACTAAAGTTGATTTATTTAGTGAACCACCAGCTGACATGAAAGATAAAAATTCCACATCAGCAGAACTGGAGAAAATCCAAGCCCTAAGGAAGAAAGAGAAGGAAAACTTTGAGCTACAAATTAGACTCAACAAGGTGGAGTTTGAGCTGGAACTTCAGCGAATACATCAAAAGGCTGAGCTGGACGCACAGATGCTATATAATCAGCAAAAGATGCAAGCCCTAGCTGCAGATCTTCATTCAACACCTAGAACTGGCAAAACCCCTACTATAATACAACCATCGTCATCTCAGATAGCAGATGATTCCATCTCACAACTGCTAGAGTTCTCAAGGCAGCAGTATCAAGCCCAAGTAGACTCTCTCAGGCTCCCACCAACAGATATGATCAAGTTTGATGGTGACCCCCTCCAGTATTGGAAGTTCATGAGACTTTTTACCACAATGGTGGACAAAGAGTCTGTTTCTGCTGAAGAAAAGTTAACTCGTCTGCACCAGTACACAGAAGGAAAAGCTCGAGATGCTATTAGTCACTGTCTATACAACCTCAGTCCCAGCGCAGGTTTCAAAGAAGCACTTGAGCGACTAAAATCAAGATTCGGAAATCCTCATTCCATCTCCCAAGCTTGGGTTGAAAAGGTTTTGAACTTTAAAGAGATAAGAGACAGTACACAACTGAGAGACTTCGCAGACCAACTAAGAGGCTGTAAGGACACACTTGCTGCCATGAAATGTGAAGAAGAGCTTAGTGGCCGCCGCACATTAGTTGAGATAATTAGCAAGCTACCATCAGATCTCAGGGCCAAGTGGTTAAATAAAAACCATGACATCACAAAGGAGGGACGTCTACCGAAACTCGACGACGTCGTCAGCTTTGTGGAGACAGAAGCTGAAAAGAGATCAGATCCAGTCTTTGGTGGGTTAATTAGCTACAAGAAACAGGAGAAGCCAAACAACTTTACATCACCTACCAAAGGCTCAAAGAAACATCAGTCAAAACTACCCCACCACGGTCAAGGCAGCTGCAGTCCAGGAGAATAGGTCCACACGTACCAAGCAGCCAGCTTATTTAAAATGTCTCAAATGTTCAGAGCACCATTTCTTAAACCAGTGCCCAGATTTCAGATCACTAACAGTGCCAGAGCGTCTTGTGTTCGTTCAAGGAAAGAACCTGTGTCAAAACTGTTTTATGATGGGTCACAACGCTGAGATTTGCACACGCAATTGGGTGTGCAACGTTCCTGGCTGTGGACAGAAACATAACACATGGCTGCATCCTAACCACACTAACAGACAGAACGCTACAGCAGGGCAGGACACCACTGATGACAATAAAACTACCCAACAAACACAACCTACCAGATCACCTAATGTCACATGTGGATTCGCCGGAGCTGTAAATGGTAAAATTTGTTTGCCTATTGTTCCTGTGGTCGTTAGGGGCAAAGCTACAAACATCACTTCTGTCACATATGCGTTACTTGATCCTGGAGCCAACACTAGTTTAGTGTCAGAAGAACTGACCAAGAGACTCAAGGTCAAAGGCAAGCCTGCAAGGTTAGACCTTGATACAGTAGGAAGTAGCCAAGAAGGAATATTTACTAGAAGTGTAGATCTTGAGATTAACTCTGTACACGATGGCAGCATCTACACGCTTAATGGTGTGAGAACACTTAAGAAATTAAACATAGGACTTAGCTGTCTCGCGACACCTGACGAGGTAGCCAGATGGGATCACCTAGCAGACATCCCTATTCCCAGCATCAAGGCCAATGATGTGCACCTCGTCATTGGACAAGATGCTCCACGTCTTCTCAGAGCTGAAGAGTACCGCGTAGGAGGTGATAATGACCCTTACGCTACAAGAACAGTACTCGGCTGGGCCATAAATGGACCTGTCGATTACAAAGAAGGTAGGAAGGCTAAGGCCTACTTCCTCAAGTCAGATCAAAGTCTGCAGACACAGGTGGAAAGATTTTGGAAACTTGATGACCCCACTCAAGAGAACAATCTGTCAATCAATGACCACAAGGTGATTAAACTGTGGGAAAACTCACTTTCCAAAGAAGGCTCACACTACACCTTAGACATACCTTTTAAGAAAGAAGCAGTTACGCTGCCCAACAATATCAACATAGCAACACGGAGACTACAGCTACTGGAACGCAGATTAACAAAGGACCCAGACCTGAAAGACAAGTATGTGGAGGCAATGAAGTCAACCGTTGATAAAGGACATGCAGAGGAGGTCCCAGCATCGTCGCTTGACCGCAATGATGGCAAAGTGTGGTATCTCCCACATCACCCAGTAACTCATCCGCACAAGCCTGGAAAGGTTCGAGTCGTCTTTGACTGCGCAGCCAAGTACGATGGAACATCTCTCAATGACGTCATCCACCAGGGACCAGATCTGACAAACAAATTAATAAATGTGCTGATCCGCTTCCGCCAAGGTCCAGTTGCTGTAATGGCAGACATTGAGGGAATGTTCAATCAGATACATGTAACTCTGGAACACAGAGATGTGTTACGGTTCCTGTGGTGGAAAGACCACGATCCTAACAATGAGGTAGTTACTTACCGTATGACATCTCACCTCTTTGGCGGAGTATGGTCTCCAAGCGCAGCAAGTTTTGCATTGAGGAGATGTGCATCAGATCATGCACATCTGTATGACACAGATACCATCTCCACTGTAGAACAAAACTTCTACGTGGATGATTGCCTGAAATCCTCAGACTCACCTCAACAAGCCATCCGTCTAGCAGCGCAGCTGATCGACCTACTCATGCAAGGAGGGTTTCGCTTGACTAAATGGACAAGCAATTCAACAGAGGTCCTGAAGTCTATCCCAGAGGAGGAACATGCAAATCAAGTGCCATTGTTGGACCTGGATGGAGATCCATCATTGGAAAGAGCTCTGGGGGTGTTCTGGGACACAACAGATGACTGCATCACCTTCATTATCAAGGTCAAGGACAAACCCAGCACAAAAAGAGGCATGCTAAGCACAATAAGTTCAGTTTATGACCCCCTGGGGTTAGTTGGCCCGTTCATTCTACGGGGAAAGACACTATTTCAGACACTATGTCGCATGAAGCGAGGTTGGGATGAAACCATCCCAAGTGACATTGCTGAGCAATGGGGCCGGTGGTTAGACGACCTGCCAAAACTCTGCAGACTACGAGTGCCTCGATGTCTCAGACCTGAAGGTTTCACCGACGCTTCAGTTACCATGCAACTTCATCATTTTAGTGACGCTTCTGAATTGGGTTATGGTGCTGTTAGCTATCTCAGGGTTGTAAGCAACAATGACATCTACTGTAATATTGTTCTCTCTAGGAATAGGCTGGCTCCTGTCAAACCAAGCACTATTCCAAGACTAGAACTGGCAGCCGCTGTAGTAGCAGTACAGCTTGATCAGAAGATCCGTCAAAGCTTCGAGCTGCCCCTCCTAGATTCTGTCTTCTGGACAGACAGCACTATTGTCCTGCATTACATCAGAAACGAAGAGAAACGGTACCAAACCTTTGTTGCAAATAGAGTTTCACAGATACGTGAAGTCTCACAAGTCACGCAATGGAAACATGTCTGCACAGAACTAAACCCTGCAGATGATGTTTCAAGAGGACTGTCTGCTGAAGAACTCACAAGCAGCGAGCGTTGGCTCAAAGGCCCTTGTTTCCTGTGGCAGGAAGAAGAGTTATGGCCTTGCCAGCCCGAGCTAGGAAGCTTACCTCCAGAAGCAGAGGTAAAGAAGTCAAGTCAGACATATGCAATGTCTTCCAAGCTCACCATTCAATCGCCAATTGATTGTTTCATCCAGAGGTATTCCTCCTGGTACAAACTCAAAAGAGCTATCGTATTGATCCTACGAACAAAGAATATTCTTCTGAAGAAGACTGAAGTCAGACTAGGCGCTCCAATAATGCTAAACGAAACAAAGCTGGCAGAGATTGCCGTCATTGACTACGTTCAACGCACCTACTTTACTTGTCCAAAGAAAGTAGAAGGCATCAGGAAGTTAACTCCAGTACGACTCAGCGATGGATTACTCCGTGTTGGAGGCAGGCTCACAAATGCTCCAATACCTGAAGCGGCAAAACACCCAACAATTTTGCCTCAGAACCACCATATCAGCAAGCTTATCATATGGCATTTCCATAATCTCACAGGTCATTCTGGAGTTGAAAGAGTACTTGCTGAGATTCGACAATTCTTTTGGATTGTCAGAGGCCGTGTAGCGGTGAAGCAAGTACTAGCACAATGTGTACCTTGCAAAAGACAAAGAGCTCCAATCAGTACTCAGTACATGGCCAACTTACCCATTGATCGTGTGACTCCATGTAAGCCGCCTTTCACTCACGTCGGAATTGATTATTTTGGGCCCATCACCATCAAAAGAGGGCGAAGTGAGGTGAAGAGATATGGCTGTCTATTCACTTGCTTAACAACCAGGGCCATTCACTTGGAGGTGGCACACAGCTTGGACACAGAATCATTCATAAATGCTCTTCAACGATTCATGGCTCGTCGTGGGACACCTCAATTGATACGCTCGGACAACGGGACAAACTTTGTTGGTGCCCGTCATGAATTGCAGAAGGCTCTGAAAGGATGGAACCAGCAAAGGATCGAGGAACATCTACTCCAGAGAGAAACACAATGGAAGTTTAATCCTCCTGCTGCCTCACATATGGGGGGCGTATGGGAGAGGCAGATTCGTTCTGTGCGTTCAATCCTCATGAACATTGCAGGACAACAGACTTTGGATGATGACGGATTAATGACACTTTTCTGCATCATTGAAAACATTGTCAATGGGAGACCGCTAACAAAGTTGTCAGAGGACCCAAGGGATGGTCAGCCTTTGACTCCCAATGATTTGCTTCTGCTGAGACCAGAATGCCCTCTACCTCCTGGTCAATTTGTGAAACAGGATCTGTATCGTCGACGCTGGCGCCAAGTCCAGTATTTGGCAGACATTTTCTGGGTTAGGTGGGTGAAGGAGTACCTACCCAGCTTGCAGCAAAGGCAGAAGTGGAACCACCATTCCAGAAACTATCAAGTCGGAGATCTTGTCCTGATCCTGCATGAATCCACACCTCGCAGTCAGTGGCCTCTTGGTTTGGTCACTGATGTCCACATCGGAGCAGATGGACTAGTGCGATCGGTGCAAGTAAAGACTCACAGAGGGACTTACACCCGTCCAATACACAAGCTATGTTTGCTAGAAGGAAATATGGATGAGTAGGCTCTAATTACCTTCAGCTTGTGTGTTTTCTTTTCTTCATATGTTATAGATGATTTTTCTTATTTTCATGTTCACGATTACTGTAAACTGTTAATTATTACTCTAAGTCAAGTTATCACCATGAAAATATGTAACAGATATTTTCATTTGAAAGGTTTCTTATTACAAGGTTAAATTTGAGTAGTTAAGTAAGGTTATTTAATTCTAGCTTGTCGCTCACCAATTTTCTCGGATGACCGTCTATCGAGGTCATCGGGGCCGGGATGTTGGATTCACTCCTCCCATTTTCCACTAGAGGGCTCTATAGCTTTACTTTTTGTTTAAGTGAGTTGACGGTTAAACAGGAAGTGAATCAACGGCGGACCGGAAGTGGGTTTTATTTAGCCGTTAGCTGAAAATAACAAGCCAAATCTAACATAAAATCATATCTTACTTGTGTTCATGATTATTGCCCAACGTGGTAAGTTATATTTAATGCTGTAAGATGTGAGAGATATGTTATTTTGTAGTTCTAAGCGTGGGTTTTGGTGAATTAGCTTAGAGCTAATAAGATGCTAACGGGTAGCAGCTAGTTAGCTAACTTTCATTTATTTATTTATTTATTTATTCATTTTATAAAAAAGAACACATAGCAAACACATGTTTCTTGTATAAAAAAGAAAATATAAAATGAAAGGCTAGTTAGCTAAATGATAGCTTTGTTGCTACACTGTGATATTTAAATGCTGATGTTTATAACTGGTTGGTTAAATCTATTCTAGTTCTTAAGTATATGTTTAATCTATTCAATCAAATTAATATATTTAATCAATTTTATTTCATTCAATTAATCTATTCAAATCTATTCTAGTTCTTAAGTCTATGTTTAAGTTTGTGTTTATTTGAATTTTGCAATACTAAGTATTGGCATTTTTGTTTATTTTATTTACAGTTTAACCGGCATGTTCGTGTGAAAACACTCGGCAATTAAAGGCAACAATAACAACAACAACGACCTTATGTTCTTTGTAACAGTCATTGTAAGCTTTATTTTGTGGCAGCTATATGGAGAGTAGTTATTAATTAACTTTCTTTAGGTCTCCCCACATCGGGACTACTGCTGCTCTGTTTCCGGAAACTGCTGCTTTATGAACATGGACTGTGGTGTCGTCAGCTGTGTTCCCCTTGCAGTGGCACGTAGAGTGTGACGTCAGTGCGGCCACTTGCCCTTCTACGGCATGTCGAGAGTGCCAGAACCAGTGAAGGGTGAACTGTATAGTTGTGCAAAGCTGTATTTATTGAAGTAACCTGTATGTATTTATTGAAGTAATTTAGTGTCGTTTAAAGGGTTTTTGGGTCTGTTTAGTTGGGATAAAATGAATGAAATAATTAAAAAAAGAATGTTGAACATAATGTAAATTAAGAATGTTTTAAGGTAACTGTAAATAAATTATCATTGTTATTTTTGAACAGTTGTCCCGGATGTTTTAATCAGTGCAAAGCGAACCTGCGTGGCCTTGAAGTAATAAGGTACTCTCTAGGTGAAATTCCCAGGGTGGCGTTGTTAAACTTAATTTATTCATGCTCTCAGGGCATGAGTAATGCCACATTTTGGCGTTGTTGGTAGGGTGTTTGCATTTGCTTTTTATGAACATCCGGGACCAGTAGTTGTTTGAGATTCATAGTATTGGTGTTTTGTGTGTTTTGTTTTTTTCTTTGGATTATGTTTTTTGTGTTTTGTGTGCAGATTGGCCGGTCCGGAAGCAGAGCAGTGGTGGTTTCAGCAAATCTTTAAAGTGGTGGGTGGATGAAACTGGTCGTTATGGCAGAAATTCAGGAACTTAAAAGTTGACCATGAACAGTTAAGACTGGGGCAGGCCGGCTTAGATGCAACGGTCTACTTCTTCAGTATTGCCTTATGCCCTCCTATGTCCAGTCTCCCTGAAGCAGCGAGATTGATTTTGTGCCTAGAGATAGGAAGTGTCCATCTTTAGGGGTAGGATGGGTATAAGGTTGAATGAAGTGGTGGATGAGAGCATGTGAGGTGGCTGCCCAAGCATTTCTTTGGATTGGTCACTTGGGGGGGGAGAGAGTCTTCAGGAGCTCCCTCTTATAATGTCCGGATTTTGGGATAGCTTCTTAAATTTGTGATAGCTTCTTAAATTTGTGGAGTCATGACATGATGGCTGCCACGTGTTCGACTGGGACTGTTAAAGACCAGTTGGTGGAAGTGTTGGATAGCTTCCGGTAATATTGAGGTTTGTGTAGTCATGAGATGATGGCTGCCACGTGTTCTGAGGGGCACTGAGGTGCTACCGCTTTGGTTGGACCTGTGGATGCTTGGTCCTGGTAATATTGAGAAGTTTGTGGAGTCATGAAATGATGGCTGCCACGTGTTCGACTGGGACTGTTAAAGACCAGTTGTGGAAGTGTTGGATAGCTTCCGGTAATAACTTTTGTGGAGTCATGACATGATGGCTGCCACGTGTTTTGAGGAGCACTGAGGTGCTACCGCTTTGGTTGGACCTGTGGATGCTTGGTCCTGGTAAAATTAAAGTTTGTGGAGTCATGAAATGGTGGCTGCCACGTGTTGGTTTCCCTTCAGGGGTTTTTGAGATTTTAGCTCTGGTCTTAGGAGCTGATGGGATCAGTTTTAATGGATTATCGTCGGGTCGCCGATACAAAAGGTGGAGGTAGAATGTAGCAGTAGAGAATGATGCCTGATCAGGCTGATGGGTTCCAGGTGCGAATGTCTGGTTGTTAGAGTGGGCGTGGTATAAGAGCAGCTGCTCTGCATGCGGGCAGACAGGGTCGTCTTCACACTTCGCCGTGTGGCTGGTGCCGTGGGTTCTGACCGTCATGGTGTCCCACGGGTTTTGGCCGTAAAGGCAACCAGTCATTGAGTGTGGTACGGGCTGTTTGACTGCTGCACGGTAGGTGTTCTTTCTCTCGTTGTACTATAGCTGATTGTGGGTCAGAAATGATAAGTCTGTGTGATTATAGGTAGAGCGCTGCGGTGCTGGGCTTCTTCCCTCCCTCCGGCTACGAGGATGTGTGTGTACGTGTGTGTGTGTATATGGTTGTGAGGACCAGCAGGTAAGGAAACAATTGTCATTGTAAGCTTTATTTTGTGGCAGCTATATGGAGAGTAGTTATTAATTAACTTTCTTTAGGTCTCCCCACATCGGGACTACTGCTGCTCTGTTTCCGGAAACTGCTGCTTTATGAACATGGACTGTGGTGTCGTCAGCTGTGTTCCCCTTGCAGTGGCACGTAGAGTGTGACGTCAGTGCGGCCACTTGCCCTTCTACGGCATGTCGAGAGTGCCAGAACCAGTGAAGGGTGAACTGTATAGTTGTGCAAAGCTGTATTTATTGAAGTAACCTGTATGTATTTATTGAAGTAATTTAGTGTCGTTTAAAGGGTTTTTGGGTCTGTTTAGTTGGGATAAAATGAATGAAATAACAAAAAGAATGTTGAACATAATGTAAATAAAGAATGTTTTAAGGTAACTGTAAATAAATTATCATTGTTATTTTTGAACAGTTGTCCCGGATGTTTTAATCTGTGCAAAGCGAACCTGTGTGGCCTTGAAGTAATAAGGTACTCTGGGTGAAATTCCCAGGGTGGCGTTGTTAAACTTAATTTATTCATGCTCTCAGGGCATGAGTAATGCCACACAGGTAAACGTCCAAAGAGGTTGAGATGTATGCATCAACAACATATATTGTGTAGTACAACTAACAGACTTTTAGATTATGAACACCAAATGATCTGCAGACAATATGCTAATTGCTAGTTGTTTTGATCATGCATCTCTTACACAGACAGCGCAGTTACAGTACTTTCAACATATCTGCATGCTGATCCACAATACAATAAGTTAGGATAACTAAATGTACGTATCAAAACAATACTGAGGTTGAATGAGTTAGCTGCTGCCATTAGCATCACGTCAGCTGTAGGCCGGAAAACGATTTTAGCCTGTTGTAGATAATATCATGGCATTTGCGCTATCACATGAGTCAAGCAAAGACACTTACTTTTCAAGCAGGAAAGTTGCTAACTCTGCATCGCTTTGCAATCCTCTGAGCACTCGAGGCTCTCGCCACCTCCGCCATCTTGAAACAGCTACTGTTTGAGACGGGAGCGTGCCCACTGCCCGGCTGCTGCGCGCTGCCGCTGGGAGAGGCGGGGGGAGGGCGGGGGAAGCTCGTTCATGAAAATAACTCTGTTTTTATTGGCTGGTCAAAAACGGCCCGCTCTGGTTTTTATAAATGCTATTTTAACCACCGGGAGACGCCAGAGGAATATAGTATTTCTCAAAGATTACCTGTTTAACATCACTCTGACAAAAAATAGTGACTGAGAGAAGAAATATGTTTATAAAAAAAGCTACATACTGCAACTTTAAGGGGGCAGGGCGCCCTTACGTATTACGTCATGAAATTAGCATATCATGATATAACTTTTTTGCCCGGGCAAGCTTTTTATACCGGTAAAACCGGGAACGATAGGCCCCAGGTTCCCAGTTGATGTCGAGCAGTCTGCGCCGAAGATCCATCTGTTCATGAAGAAACTCTCAGATCCTGAACTGAAGAAGGTTTGACTGCAGCTGCAACAACCTCCCGCTGATCTCCGTGGCAGAGTTCACAGAGTTCCTGCCTTTTTCCTCTCCGGTGTTGTATCGAGATCCGTTTCCCCTGCAAGCAGTGTTGCCAGATATAGTCAAGGTTTTCCAGCCCAAAAGTCTGTTAAAAATAGCCCCATCACAAAATAAATAAATAAATAAATAATAAATTAAAACACACACACACACACACACACACAATACCACCCCACCACACACACACACACACACCTCCTGTAAAGAAATATTGATATAAGTTATAAGTCTGTTGGAGTCAGTCTCCCCACTATCACAGACATCTACACCTCCAGATTCAGGAAGAGGGCCACCTGCATCATGAGGGACCCCACTCACCCAGCACACACACTTTTTGCCCCACTCCCCTCAGGAAGGAGGCTGAGGAGCATAAAGTGTAGAACCACTAGACCATACGTGTCAATCTCAAGGCCCGGGGGCCGAATGTGGCCCTCGTTGACATCTTATCTGGCCCCCAAGATGATGTGTGAAACGTAAAATACTTTCTATCTCTTAAATTTTATTCAGTAATCTTTTGATTTATAATGTTGAAAGCACAACAGAGACCATAAAATAAGACCAACCAAACTCTTGTTGAGGGACATGTGACCAAGAAAAGATGTTGAGTATCTGATGGTTTTTGAAATGGGCCCTTAGTATGCAAAAGGTTTTAATTTAGGCCCCCTTTTATAAGCGAGTTTGACACCCCTGATGAACAGCTTCTACCCTAAGGCTGTTAGACTCATGAATATCTGACCAGAACAATCACTGTGAAATATCACATCATGTTGCTGCTGATCTGTTTCATGTTGCTGCTGATCTGGTTCATGTTGCAGCTGATCTGTTTCATGTTGCTGCTGATCTGGTTCATGTAGCTGATGATCTGTTTCATGTTGCTGCTGATCTGGTTCATGTTGCTGCTGATCTGTTTCATGTTGCTGCTGATCTGGTTCATGTAGCTGATGATCTGTTTCATGTTGCTGCTGATCTGTTTCATGTTGCTGCTGATCTGTTTCATGTTGCAGCTGATCTGTTTCATGTTGCTGCTGATCTGGTTCATGTAGCTGATGATCTGTTTCATGTTGCTGCTGATCTGGTTCATGTTGCTGCTGATCTGGTTCATGTAGCTGATGATCTGTTTCATGTTGCTGCTGACAAAAATCTGTTTCATGCTGTTGTGTTCATTCATGTTCATCTGCTCATACAGACTCATGGTCGTGCATGGAGTAATGTTTTCTATGATATTACTGTAGTGCTTAGTATATTTTTAGTTGGTGTTTTTCTTAGTTCATATCTTAGATGTTATCAATGTTTTTCTTTTACATTTTATTGTTGGATGTAACTGGGACCCTGTGTACATAATCTCGTTTCATCACATGTACCACATGTGGTGCGAATGACAATAAAAATTCTCTGACTCTGATATTGGTGTTTATATGTTCATCAATGTGATTAATCAAAATCAGTTAAATGTGATCATTAGTGCTCTTTATTCAGAAAATCAGCACGTCACATTTCAGGATATGATTATAGACACAAATTAAATGTTCAATATGAATATTTCTATATTATCACAACAGTAATAGTGTTACGCACATTAGTAGTTGTAAACACTCAAAAGAATACATATGTTGGTTTAGTGCTTACCTTTAACCTAAACATTTAGGGAGTAAACATTTTTAATTATCACTTTAAAAGTTAAAAATGTTGTCTTTGGTGCCTGTTTTTTTTTCTTCCATATTAGTGTGTGTGAATGGCAGGGATTAACATAAAACACTCTGTAGAAAGGTGCTTTATGAAGCTCAGTCCATTTCCTTCTACCAGTTGACAGGTGTTCTGTCGGTTAGTGATCCCCATCAGATTGTCAGGATTCTAGTTAATACGCATGCGAATTCTGCCAAAAGCCCGCTACCTTCGGATGAGCCATCTGTTTATCATACAAAACAAGATCTACACTACAAGATACAAACAAAAGCAAGTCGGTAATTTTTTTGGGGTGTATTATTGCATCTTTACATAGTTTGAAGAGTGCAATACATTTTCTGAAACGTAAGTAAATCGTTTTATTAGTGTATAAATGCCACATCCAATATGGCGTCCGCTCCAACGTGCCGCCGCTACGGGCCAGCCCACTCAACAAGAAACTGCCTCACCAGTTCGCTGTTGTGATCGCCCTGACAGTTGACAATAGCCAATCAATGATGGACAAAGGTCAGAAGAGCTTTGCTATGAAATAATGATGAATGATTGTATGAAATGTGTTTAATAGGTTGCCTCAGAAACCGCAGTTCTGACTCCAAATTAGTGATGTGTGGATTGATATTTAAATATACAGGTAATCCTCGGGTTACGACGGTCTTGAATTACGACGTTTCGTGGTTACAACGCATCTCCCATAAAAAATAAAATTAAAAAATAAAAATTACTATCAAAAGCCGAGTTATGCAGTTTTACGTCGTAAACGTAATGCGGAATACGACGGATGGACCGGTTTTACGTCGTAAACGTAGCGGCGGAGGAATACTGCACTGTACTCTCTAAAAAAGCTAAGTCTGGTCCTCTGAACATTCAAAAAACAAAACAAAACTGTACTGTGAACATGGTTTTACGTCATAAACGGAATGCGGAATACGGCAGATGGACCGGTTTTACGTCGTAAATGTAAAGCAGCGGCGGAAAATATTGTACTTTATGCGGTGGAGCGGCGGAAAATATTGTACTGTACGCGGTGCAGTGGCAGAGGAATACTGTACTGTACTGTGAACGCGGTTTTACGTCGTAAACGGAAAACGGAATACAGGTACGGCAGATGGACTGAGGAGAATGGCGTCAACAGCATCCTGGTAGGCCATTAACTCTTTTTTTCCTTCATTATGGCTCCCAAACATATGTGTTTTTTGATAATTATGTAGGGTACTGTGTTAGGATAGGCTAAGTGCTTGGTAATACAGTACTGTACATGTATATGGTGCAATATGTACGTATATTCCGACTTATGTCGAAAATCGGTTTATGAAGCCGCGTAGGAACGGATCTACGTCATAAGCCGAGGACTACCTGTAGATACTATTTCCAGAACGGTGTGCTCTAGAATCGATTCTTAACTCAAACTATCGATAGTTTTGATACTTCAGTCATTTCAGGCAATGCACGTCATTGACAGAAAGGTAGTGGAAAATAAACTGTAGAGATTTCGTCTAAATGATACGCGGTTGGTGGAAACTACTTTTTCTTCTGCCAGTGATGCGTAATGCGTGTAAGCCGAGCGGCACAATACTCATCGTGGTCCGTCAGTCAGACTGTAAACACAAACAATGGCACAGAGGGGAATACACGAAGTCACGCGTGGAGCTATTTCAGCTCCAAAAACAACCAATAATCGGTTTGTGAAGTTTGTGAAAAAACTGTAAAGCGCTGTGACAACACAACAAACCTTGTCAAACACATCCAGGCAAACCACAAAGATGAGTGGGACAGAGGAGGAGAGCTCAGGGGCCTCATGTATCAACGTACGCACAAAAACCTTGCGTACGCCATTTTCCACGCAAAACTCCGTATGTATCAAAACAGAACTGAACGTGGAAATGTGCGCAGCCCCACGCCAACTCCAAGGCTGGCGTACGCACGTTTCTGTGGTTTTGGTTCCTTTGGCGACACTTAGAGGTGATTCTGAAAAACTGTTCATGATGTGAAAATGTTTATTGTTCACACCAGACACACATGATTAACAATTATTACATCCACATGGACGCAGTTAAATAAAGGACGCACAAAGTTGTGCAAAAAAATATATTTAACAGGAACAGATTCAGCCTTACTGGAGGATACAATAAATAGTGTAACACGCAGAGCATTTATTTATAAACAGATAGAATTTTCTGATCTACGATATGGCTTATCAGCCGTTTTCAGAAATAATCATTTTTCAGTTTGGCACAGCTGCGCTCTGGAGCGCAACACAGGAGCCGTGCATCACGCGTGCACGTACAGACGCAGCGATCAAACTGGGGTTCCACAGGAGCTTTCCAGAGGGAGCTGGCAGACCAATCGGGGCTGTCCAGTCCTCTCAAAGCCAATTCATGTCCAATAGAATGGTCTCATCCATATGATTCAAAAGGCTGAGTTATGGTCGCGCTTTGGAGCGCGCGCACCCTCGCCGGCAGTGGATGTGTTTCATAATTGGCGTTTATTGTAGATTTCTCCAAAATGACATGTGGAAGTACACTTTACAACTTGTGAAAATGCTGTAAGTAAAAGCTTCACAGACAAACAGATTGCGCACAAAGGCTGTGGCCCGCGCAGCGTTTCTGGAGACTCCAACATCACGTCACGTCATGAAAACTCTCCACTGAGGCGCAGAGACTCGTTTCTTCGTATCAGCTATTAAATAAACAAAGATCTATGTTCTACCAAACATCTAAGTTCCTCTGTGTTTACAGTAATTATGGTAATAAACTCATGCGCAAAGTTAATATTTTCACTCAGAATGGATGGATGAGCCGGTTGCGCACCACAGCAGCGTGCGCGCACACACAAATACCGACACACAATCACTCGTTCTTTGCGTGATAAACACATTTTATTACTATTCTTAATTAGGATTGTTTTTCCTCACTCATATTATATTAAATTCATTATTTTCCTGAATCTAGAAATTATTTCTGATTGCGCAGGGATCAAACAAACATGTCCTTCACACATGCAGGAAGTAATTTGCATCTGTTTAACATATGTAAATGAAGGCGTGTCAGGGGAAGTGTCTCACGTGCGCTCAGTTCCACGTTAATTGTGATGTACAAAAGGAATGTGTGTGGATTCAGGCGTACGCACGGTTTGATACATCTGGATTTTTTTGTGCGTACGCCGTTTTCTGGATTTGACCGTACGTCACGTTTCAGTAAGAAATCCACGCAAGTCTTTGTACATGAGGCCCCAGGTGCTGCTGCTGCGGGACAAGACAGACATCTCTGTTAGAGTCCTTTGGTCCTGCAGGCAGATGCTATCCAGGTCCAGATGAAGGAAATGTGGAGATTTAAGCGCTGTCAGAGTTGTTTCAATTAATACATATGGTTATGAAAGAAGTACCAAAATAAATTAATGCTCAAACAAATAGTTTTCATGAGTTCAGTTTGGAGTAATACTATATGTATCACTGAGAATCTCAGTCTGAGATAATCTCACATGGGCAAAAATTATTCAGGTAAGGTTTCTTCTTCTTGTTGTTTTATTGGCGGTTGGCAATCAACTGAAGGAGGCATTACCGCCACCAACTGGTAAGGAGTGTGGACCACATGACAAAAGAATCAGGTATGGTTTCCTAAAGAATTGATCATTTAAAGTAGATTACATAGACCAGGTGTCATCAAATTATATATGTAACAGGTGGCACCACAGGGTGTCACAACTTCCCTGTGGTCAAGCCTATGTAAAAGGGAAGTTGGCAGTGTTGATGGGAGGGTGCAATTTCCTGTGAGTGGCCAGGTGGTCTCCCGTGGGAGAATAGACCATTAAGTTCAGATCCACTTCGTCCAGTCAGAACGGAAGTTCTCTGACGTAATTGTGAAAAGGGCCTATAAGCATTCGCACTGCATTTTTGCAGGAAATGCCATTTCTCCATTTAATGTTTAAATCCCAAGAATGTCCATTTCTTCTATGTGCTGCAGCAGCTTTGTAATGGGTCAACTCTTTGCTGTCCAGCTGCACCAATACTTTTGTCTTCCAACTTAAAATTAAAAGTACCGGTATGTCAATTCGTAAAATCATCATAATCACAAAATATAAAGGTTTTATATAATTTGCTGTGATTTCTAACTCTTAAGATGTTAATATTTGCAGGTTCTGTGACAGATTGGCTCAGGCAGCCATGTTTGGTGCCTAATTGAGATATGAGGTTTAATTGCTCAACATTTTTCTTAGCATTGAGATTTTAATCTCAAAACTTAGAAACAAAATCTTTCTTGTGAGTGACCCGAAAAGTCTCAGTAAGACAAACAAGAAGTGCATGATACAAATGTTAGTGTTCAGTTTTCATAAAAAAATACATTTGAAAAAAAAAAAAAAGAAATACTTGAAACATTCAAAGTGTTTCTATCAATTTATTAATGAAGTTCAGGTGTAACTTACATCCCATACTACCTGTATTCATAAAGCACTTTAAACAATATTAGGACTAAATGTATGTACAGCTACAGTCAATAAAACCAACAGCAGTTCCAATAAATCTTAAAAACATTCAAAAACAAACCAAAAACAACCTTATTTAAATATAATAATTGTATTTCTTGAAAACAAAATAATTAAACTAAAACTAGATTAAAAATGAACATCTTGCATTGTGTCGAAAGCCAAGAAGAGGTGGTTTTAGGAAGTGATTAAAAAATGGACAGGATGACACTTCTCTGTTGGTTGTTCTACATTTTAGGATCAGCAACAGAGAAACAAGATCCTTTCAAAGCTTTTGTTCAGTTTTTGGGACTCTCAGGAGGAGCTGGTCTGTGGACCTGAGAGAGCGGTAAGTGGGGAGGGACACCGGCGTTACCTGGCTAACAGAGAGCCAAGTGACAGGTGATGGTTCAAAATCTATTAAGAGTTGTCTCTTTGCTATGATCACACACAAAAAAAAGGTTCAAACTATAAACACAAACAAAACATCATTCTTTTAAAACCAACTCAAAATGCATTCATAAAAATAAACCGGTTTCCCATCTCTGAGATGGAAAGACCCATAAAGACATCAAGTAAACACGGGCCAGAATCACCAACATCAATCAAACAACATTTTACAAAAATACAGCTACTCTACTGGGTGAGTTTTCATGTGGAACAGTAGTCTTTTTTGGTTGCGAAAAGTTTTTCCACATTTCTCACAAGGATAATATGGCTTCACTTCTGTGTGAACCTTCATGTGAACAGACAGACCACACTTGGTGCGAAAGCATTTTCCACATTTCTCACAAGGAAATGGCTTCTCTCCTGTGTGAAGTCTCATGTGCTGAGTCAAGTTCCCTTTTTGAACAAAACTTTTCCCACAAACTGTACAAGAAAATAACTTCTCACATGTGTGAATCTTCTTGTGTCTTATCAAATAATCATCACGTTTGAAACATTTCCCACAAATTTCACAGTGATATGGTCTTACATCCATGTGGTGTCTCATGTGTTTAGATAATGTATTATTGTAGCCACATCGTTTCCCACATAGTTGACAACAATACTTATCTGTGTGAGTGGCCTCATGGTTATACATGGAAGAAAGACGTGAATAGATTTTCCCACAAGTTTTNGTGATATGGTCTTACATCCATGTGGCATGTCATGTGTTTAGATAAATTACGTTTTTCGCCAAATCTTTTCCCACATAGTTGACAGGAATACTTATCTGTGTGAGTGACCTTATGTTGATACATGGCAGAAAGACTTGAATAGACTTTCCCACAAGTTTTGCATTCAAACGGTGTACTTGTGTGACTGTGAGTATGTTTCTTCAAGGCAGAAGAACTTGAAAAGCTTTTCTCACATTTTTCACAAGCATATGGCTTTTCACCTGTGTGCATTCTCATGTGGCTTGATAAATGCATTTTCAGTCTGAACCTTTTCCCACAGCTCTCACAGGTAAATGGTTTCTCACCTGTATGCATACTCATGTGGCTTGATAAATATGCTTTAACTGTGAACCTTTTCCCACATGTCTGACAAAAATATAACTTTTCACCGGTGTGAATGCTGTAATGTATTATTAGTTTGGATTTAGTCTTAAAACTTTTTTCACATTTGTCACACTGAAAAGCTTTCACACTTGTGTCTGTGGTTCTTCGAGTCGCCGAGGTAGAGCTGTCTGCATCTCTGCTGAGGCTTCTGTTCTCAGAGCGGAGCTGATCATTGTTTGGTTCTGGTTGCCTTTGGTCACTTTCCTCAATAGGAGATTGCACAAAGGTTTTGTTGTCCTGCTTCAGTTCAAGCTGTTCTTCATTCTGATTGTTGGAGAGGCCCTCCTCTTCATCTTTAATGTGTAGAGGTTCTGGTTCTTCCTCTTCATCTTTAATGTGTAGAGGTTCTGGTTCCTCCTCTTCATCTTTAATGTGTAGAGGTTCTGGTTCCTCCTCTTCATCTTTAATGTGTAGAGGTTCTGGTTCTTCATCTTCATCTTTAATGTGTAGAGGTTCTGGTTCCTCCTCTTCATCTTTAATGTGTATAGGTTCTGGTTCCTCCTCTTCATCTTTAACCTGTGCAGGATGTTGCTCATGTGCAAGAACATCTGCAGATAATTTGGTGTGGGGGTGGGAGAAAAAACAAAAAGTTTGGTTATTTTCTTTGTGAATTCAATTCAGTTTATTTATATAGTGCCAAATTACAACAAAGTTGTCTCAGAGCACTTTACAAAAACATTCATATACATATCCTGATGCATGCTCAATAATCCAGGTAGAAAAATCTAAAAAAGCTCAAGTCTGGTCCTCTGGACATTCAAAAAACAAACAAACAAAGAAGTAGAAACGTTTCGTCTTTCGTCCGAAAAGACTTCCTCAGTCTGAGATGCTGTATTCAGCTCAGTCTTATAAATAGCACCCTCTCACAGTGGATCAACCAGTTTGCTGATGACAGCCGAAACCAGCTGCTCACATGATCAAGGAGGACCATCAGCCTAACGATGGATCGTTAGCACCCTGATGGTTGTTTGCTATTCACAGAGGGCTGAGTGATACTAGCAATAACAGCATTGTAAGAGGGGGACAGTTGAACCCGGAGGCCTCCACCTCTGTTTAATGATGGACGGTTTCTTTTCACAAAGATGGCCTCCTTTACTCCTCTCTCAAACCATCGTTCCTCTCTATCAAGGATGTGAACATCTTCATCCCTGAAAGAGTGACCGCTGGCCTGGAGATGAGTGTAGACCGCAGAGTCCTGACCTGATGATGTTGATCTTCTGTGCTGGGCCATCCTTTTGGCCAGTGGCTGTTTAGTTTCCCCAATATAAAACTGATCACAGCCCTCCTGACACTGAACAGCATAAACAATATTACTCTGTTTGTGCCGGGGGACTGGATATTTGGGATAAACCAGTCTTTGCCTTAATAAATTTTGGGGTTTAAAAGCCACTGGGACGTTGTGTTTAGAAAATAAACGTCTCAAGTTTAGATAATAAAAGTCTCAATGTTTTGTTTTTTGAATGTCCAGAGGACCAGACTTAGCTTTTTTAGATTTTTCTACCTGGATTATTGAGCATGCATCAGGGCACCTTGATAACAGTTTCCATCCATCCATCCATCTTCTTCCGCTTATCCGGGGTCGGGTCGCGGGGGTAGCAGCCTAAGTAGGGAGGCCCAGACTTCCCTCTCCCCAGCCACTTGGAGCAGCTCCTCCGGGGGAATCCCAAGGCGTTCCCAGGCCAGCCGAGAAACATAGTCCCTCCAGCGCGTCCTGGGTCTTCCTCTGGGTCTCCTCCCGGTGGGACATGCCCAGAACACCTCACCAGGGAGGCGTCCAGCAGGTGAAAGTTGTAAATCACGAACTGATGAAGCCAATAGGACCACATCATCTGCAAAAAACAGAGAAGCGATTCTAAGGTCACCAAAACGGATCCTCTCAACACCTTGGCTGCGCCTAGAAATTCTGTCCATAAAAGTTATGAACAGAATCGGTGACAAAGGGCAACCTTGGCGGAGTCCAACTCTCACCGGAAACGAGCCTGACTTACTGCCGGCAATGCGGACCAAGCTCTGACACCGGTCGTACAGGGACCTAACAGCCCTTATCAAAGGGCCTGGTACCCCATACTCCCGGAGTACCCCCCACAGAACCCCCCGAGGGACGCGGTCGAATGCCTTCTCCAAGTCCACAAAGCACATGTAAACTGGTTGGGCAAACTCCCACGCACCCTCCAGGACCCTGTTGAGGGTGTAGAGCTGGTCCAGTGTTCCACGACCAGCACGAAAACCACACTGCTCCTCCTGAATCCGAGGTTCGACTATCCGACGGACCCTCCTCTCCAGAACCCCTGAATAGACCTTACCAGGGAGGCTTAAGAGTGTGATCCCCCTATAGTTGGAACACACCCTACGGTCCCCCTTTTTGAATAGGGGAACCACCACCCCAGTCTGCCAATCCAAGGGAACTGCCCCCGATGTCCACGCGATATTGCAGAGTCGCGTAAGCCAACACAACCCTACAACATCCAGAGCCCTAAGGAACTCCGGGCGAATCTCATCCACCCCCGGAGCCTTGCCACCGCGGAGCTTTTTAACCACCTCGGCGACCTCAGCACCAGAGATCGGAGAACCCGACCCAAAGTCCCCAGGCTCCGCTTCCTCAGTGGAAGACGTGCCAGTAGGATTGAGGAGGTCTTCGAAGTATTCCGCCCACCGACTCACAACATCCCGAGTTGAGGTCAGCAGCACGCCACCCCCACCATAAATGGTGTTGGTCGCGTACCTCTTTCCCCCCCTGAGACGCCGGATGGTGGACCAGAATCGCCTCGAAGCCGTACGGAAGTCATTCTCCATGGCCTCTCCGAACTCCTCCCACGCCCGAGTTTTTGCCTCAGCAACCACCCGAGCCGCATGCCGCTTGGACTGCCGGTACCTATCAGCTGCTTCCGGGGTCCCACAAGCCAAAAAGGCCCAATAGGACTCCTTCTTCAGCCTGACAGCATCCCTCACTGCCGGTGTCCACCACCGGGTTCGAGGGTTGCCACCACGACAGGCACCAACAACCTTGCGGCCACAGCTCCGATAAGCTGCCTCGACAATAGAGGCGCGGAACACGGCCCACTCGGACTCCATGTCCCCCGCCTCCCTTGGAACGTGTTCAAAGCTCTCCCGGAGGTGGGAGTTAAAGCTCCGTCTTACGGGAGACTCTGCCAGACGTTCCCAACAGTTTACCTGTTTTAATTGTGCTCTAGAAATAAATGTAGCCTGACGGGTATGGATAAAAATAGGGAACTTTAGTTTAAAAAATAAATAATCTATTTTAATAAAAGAAAGTGAATTTGGTTAAAAACTTTACTAAAAGTTACCCTTAGGCACATAGACCCGTTGCAGATGAGGCAGGAGACACTTCACACAGACACCAATAAATTGCACAATTGTTTGTTTAATAAAATCCTAAATTTAAAATACACAGTTAAAAATGCACTCCAGGCAACAATAAAAGTGCAATTAAATACAATATTCTAAAAACAGGGCAACCTCACACACAAATACACCAGAGTTACCGCCTGAGAGATGATCAGTCAGGCAGCAGTAGTCCAGAGTCCACCCTGGTGTAATCCGCTACACCCAAAGAGACGCCACTCCAACCGACACCTGACCTGTGTGAGTGGTTGAGCTGGCATCAGTCGGCTTCAGCTCGGCCCGCAGGACGCGTGACGTAGCCCACGCCACGCCGTCCAGACAGCGAACACCAAACAGTCCCAGGACCAGCCGGCAGGCGAGGGACGACCCGGATGGGGGGCAGAACCAGTCGGGACAATCAATCCGGACCGCAGCAGACAGTCACACGGCCACGAACAAACAGGAAGCAGGACGGTCGCCAAAGGACAAACAGCAGGGGACTAAAACAATAAATATTTAGAATTAAAAGCTGAACACGTAAGGGAAAAGAAGAAAACTGGCGCTCTACTCACCACCGAGTTCCACGTCTAGCAGGAGAGGGAAACAGGAAGCTTGTAATTATGGTCGCGAGAACCATAGATCATCGCGACCATGCACCCGCTAGCGCGACACAGCTAACAACCGCCGCCGGAAGGCGGATGACGTGTGTCAACCCTGAGAGCTGGGCCCGTTTTATACAGGGAGCCAGCATCGGAACCTCTGGAGGTTCAGCTTTTCTGGGTTGCATGGGGACCTTTCAGTCTTGCTGTGTTGCACAAAGATCTCTGGAGGTTCAGTCTTGCTGGGTTACACGGGGACCTACGGAGGTTCAGCCTCCATGGGCTGCATGGAGACCTTTGGAGGTTCAGGCTTGCTGGGTTGCATTAGGACCACTGGAGGTTCAGCTTTGTTGAGTTGCATGGGGACCTCTGGAGGTTCAGTCTTGCTGGGCTGCACGGGGACTTATGGAGGTTCAGCCTCCATGGGCTGCATTGGGACCCCTGGAGGTTCAGCTTTGCTGGGTTTGCATGGAGACCTCTGGAGGTTCAGCCTCTCTGGGCTGCACAGGGACCTCTGGAGGTGGACCAATGGACACCGGGACCTCAGATTAAGCAACGAACATGGGGACATCCTTCGTCAACAGAGGCGGACTCAGCTGCTTCTTCGGCTGAGGCGAGGTGTGGAGAAAATTCATAAATGGGACTGATTGTTCAGACAATGCAGGAGAGAGACAGGGCTCATCGAAGGTTGGAGCTGCAGGCGGCAGGAAAAGAGTGCATATACGTCTCTCTCGCCATGTCTCCCCAAAATGCTTTGACATTCCAGGGGGAATTAATCAGTTCTGGAAGTGGGGTGAACTCGTCCAGAAATCATTGGTGGCCACCATCCCAGCCTATAAATTGCTGGAGATGGCTACCGTGTCTAAATACGCCCTTGTAACCTTGCAGAGCCACTGGTATCTTCAGGGACAAGCTCAGCATGGGATGGGCAGCCTGCTGGGTCTTGACATGGGAGGCTCATTCTATCATGTAAGTTTGGACCCAGATGTAGACAGATATGAGGAGTTGTAGTAAAAGAAATACAATATTTATTAGTAAAACAAAACAAGAAGATGATGTGGCAGTAGAACGTCCACAAATCACCAGGGAGCATGATATGTAGGGCAGAAGTATGGCATGAATCCAAAACAATTAGCTGCTGGTGAGGTGGTCACAAGACCATTTAAATGACAAACTGAGTGAAAGATACACTTTGTGCCTTGCTCCCCTCAGGCAAGAGCTTAAGGTGTAGAACCACTAAACTAAGGAACAGCTTCTACCCTGAAGCTGTTAGACTCATGAATTTCTAATCAGGATAATCAATGTGAAAAAAGAAAGAAAATCACAGTAATGCCACTTGATTGTTGATATGTGCTGCTGACTATCCATGTTGCTGTGTTCATTCGTAATCATCTGCTCAACAGACTCATGTTCGTGCTGCTGTTCTTTGGCATATTGTTTTTGCACTATTAAGTGTTTAGCTTAGTTCATATCTTAGATCTTGTTACCGTTTTTCTTTACAAATTATACTTTTGTTGGATGTAACTGGAACCCTGTGTACACAGTTTTGTTCCACCACATGCACCACATAAGATGAGAATGACGGTAAAGAAACCTTAACCTTGTAATGTGCATTCCTCTGAGGGATTCTAGTTTCATTTACATCATTCAGCTTGAAGACAAAAACATAGAGGAACTCCTAACTCCGAGGACGTTTGATAAACTCAGTGGAGGCAGTCAAAAGCCTGATGCATCATGGGAAAATATGTCGGCAAAATAATTTAAACGCTCACAGCTGCATGTGATAAAATCTTGGAGGGTAGGGGTAAACAAGAAAGACGTTTTAGTTCAGAGGAACCACAACAGAGGTGCAGAGTTCCTGAGAAGGATCTGTAAATCACACTTAACAAATAACAGCAGTTAAACTGCAGCACAGAAACACATTTCTCTCTCCAACCACTTGAAAAGGATTCCAGGCTTTTAAAATTTCAAAGCTACTGATCAAGAAAAGTGATAATGTTCAGGAAAAAGAAATCAACATGTTCTGCTTTATTTGTTTGTCTAAAGAAAGATAAGAAGTTTCCCTCCACACTGCCTCCTGTTGGGTTTAATGTTCTGATGCTGATGGAGGTGAGAAGTTGAGCAGTCACATGCCGAAGTGTCCCTGGGCAAGACACTGAACCCCTCATTGCCTCTGATGTGTGTCCCATGGGTGTATGAATGTGATAAAGCACTAATTAATCTCTTTAGAATGATTTGTTCAATTAGCTTAGTAGAGAGTGTTGTATGAATGGATAGATGAAGGCACAGATTGTAGTGTGAAGAGCTTTGAGTGTCTTGAGAAGATAGAAAGGTGCTATACTGTATAAATACAGTCCATTTGCCATTTACTATAGAAAGTACATCTGGACCTGTCATTCTGTGTTTGTTTCTACTTCCTGTCCTCTCAAACCCAGCCGGTTGAAGCAGATGGACACTCGTCCTGAGCCTGGTTCTGCTGGATGTTTCTTCCTGTAAAAAATGAGTTTTTCCTTTCCACTGTTGCCTTTGTATTTGCTCAGGATGGAAGACTGTGACGACGTGAAGATTCAACGAGTCTGCTGGCTTCCTTAGATAGAGAACTTTTACTAATTGGCTTTTATAATGTATGAGAATGTTTCTGTTCAGTGCTTCCATTGTGACTTGGAGCTATAGAAATAAACTGAATTGAATTGAATTGAACTCTTTACAAACAATGATTTGTGGAAGTGTTCATGAGCCCAGAACCCAGCCTGGTTTTATTGCAGGGGCCCCTGAGGGCCTTGTCCTTTGAGCTCAGACATTTCTACATATTCTTCTAATCTGTTGATCAGATTAAGAACTGGAGATGATGGAGATTAGTCTTTCATTCAGGAACTTGATTGTGATGTTGCTTCACTATAGCTTTAGACAGACTGATGAACCTCTTCCCATCTTTACTTCTGAGTCAGCCTCTCTAAAATTCTCTTTTTATACTCAGTCCTCATATTGACTTGTTGGTAATGTCTTAAATATTTGCAAAATTATCTTCTAGTTATTTATTTATTTATTATTTGTATAACCTTTACAGCCTTTTGTTGCTGCTGAAACAACTTTTTCATATGTTTTGCTGCCATAAAGCTCAAAATTATCTAATTTATTTTAAAAGGCAGAATTTCTTAGTTTAAAGATTCAATATAAATTGGAGGGAGGGGTGGCACAGAGGTTACAGAAGGTGGGCATGTGATCGGAAGACTCCCGGTTTAATTAAAATAAAATAAAAAAGTCACATTTTTGTCATCTGTGTATGTTCCCAAATAAAATAAAAAAGTCACATTTTTGTCATCTGTGTATGTTCCCATACTTGACAGACGAAATTGGTCTCTGCATTTAACCCAACCACCACCAGGTGGTGCAATGAGCAGCCGTGGTCAGCGCCCGGGGAGCTGGGGAAAATAGATGTGCACTCATAGACACCCCAAGGTGTGCCGTGGCCGGGGTTCGAACCTGGGTCCTTCGGATCCCAAGTCCGATTCCCCTG
The DNA here is from genome assembly GCA_038048925.1 of Garcialebias charrua. Taxonomy (NCBI): domain Eukaryota; kingdom Metazoa; phylum Chordata; class Actinopteri; order Cyprinodontiformes; family Rivulidae; genus Garcialebias; species Garcialebias charrua. The sequence continues at coordinate 25,185 of JBBPBX010001037.1, read as the reverse complement.
CCACTACACCATCTTGGCCCCAATTCCTGGTACAGACAACATCAAAATGTGGGTGGGAAAGGTGAAACACCCACACCTGCCTCCACCCTCATCTGCCCAACTCTAGGCCCTTGAGCAAGGCCGTTAACCCCAACCATCTGCTCCCTCAGGCGCCCTAGATATCAGCTCTCTGCTCCACACATCTGCTCCCTCAGGCGCCCTAGATATCAGCTCTCTGCTCCACACATAGGGCTGTGGTCTGTGTTTGTGTCAGGAAGGACATCTGGTGTAAAAATAATCACCAAGTCTTCGTGTGAGTTAGTTCGCTGTGGTGACCCCTGAAGAAGGAAGCAGTCAACCCCTGTTCTATGAAATATTATTTCATAAATATTTTATGAATTTTTATTCATAAATGTTTTATGAAATATTATTTAGGCAGAATCGAGAGAGATAGGCAAATATCCTCAAAAGAATATCACAGCTCAAGAGACTCACACAGGAAACTTTTCTGTTTAAAAACAAATGTTCTTTATTTTAACCACAGAAAATCAAATAGCAGGCAAGCCAGAAAACAAACAAGTAACACACTTACATACAATGATTAACACTTAAACAAATACTCTTACTCTTACAAATACTCTTACCGTTTGATATCAAAGTGAGAGAGCCGT
>JBBPBX010001037.1:0-23944 GCA_038048925.1 Garcialebias charrua | reverse complement strand
GAAGCCCTCTGGAGTGAGGGTGAAACGTTTCTACTAAAAAGAAATTGTCCAGATGAACTGATTGAGAATGAGCGGATTTGATACCTGGACTATTGAGAATGAACTTTCTGCTCTCTCTTTCTTTTACAATTTACACAAAATCCCAATTTATGAAAAAAATGTGATTGTCTCAAGATACTTTTTCACATCCATCTTATTTGTATTCATAGAACATACAGTGTGATACCAGTACAGCAATGTTCTAAAAGAAATGGAGCTTGTAGTTGCCACCTTTAGGTAAGAGTAGAAAACTGAAGTGAAAGTCAGTGGATTGTCATGTAGCTGAAAAATAATTATTGTTCATTCTTTGTCTTCTAATCAAGCCTGTACTACATTAATCATCTGTAATATTCTGGAGCCTGATCTCATCTCAGAGTCAGGACACTCCTGAACTCACTGATCCAGCCGGTGGACTCTTACTGCAGACCCACATCTGACGAAACTCAGGGCACTAGCACTGTGCACGCCTCCAGAGCAGGTCCACATATGAATGTAATTTACCACGTTGGCACAGTTTTTGAGCGGGGTGTTGATTACTGGTCCGTTGGGAGAGGGGTTAAAACCTGGAATGTGGACCATTTCCCCACAGGAAGCTGATGATGGAAGTCTACCTCTGGCCCACAACTAAATCTCTCCATCACACGCAACACTCGTCTGGCTACATGAAACATCCGTCTGCCTACATGAAACATCCATCCATCCATCTACCCATCATCCATCCATCATCCACCCATCCATCCATCCATCTACCCATCATCCATCCATCATCCATCATCCATCTATCCATTACCCATCATCCATCCATCATCCATCCATCCATCTACCCATCATCCATCCATCCATCCATCCATCCATCCATCCATACATGCACACATACATACATACATACATACATACATACATACCTTGTACATACATACATACATACATACATACATACATACATACATACATACATACATACATACCGTATTTTCCGTTGTATAGGTCGCACCTGTGTATAGGTCGCATTGTCCAATTTTTATCAATAAATTGGAAAAATCCAGAAATAGGTTGCACCAGTGTATAGGTCGCACCTACGTCACCGCCGACGTAATGCGTCATCCAGCGCTGACGTGACGCGTCACCGCTGAGACAACCCGGCAACATGGACAAAGTGTTTAGCGCTGCTGCAAATGTCTACCACAGGAGCGCACAGCAAGGCTTTTAAGAAGATTAACACTTAAAAACAATTATTTGTTTGCTAAAAATTATAGCTGACATTATAGCACAAGGGTTAGTGGTTTATTAGCTATTTGCCAAAATATACACAGAAATAAAACGAATGCTAACAGAAGAGTACGTCTCTCAAAACACGAATAAAAAATCAAATTTTATCTCAAATGTTTCATCCAGGCCAACAGTTAGTACATTAAACCCATATAATTACACTCTGTAAGCAGAAAAAATATACACCGAGTGGTTTCGAAGCTATTTATAACGTAAACAGAAATAAAACCAATGCTAAAAACAGAAGCTAACTGAAGCTAACCGCTAATAAAATATCTATTTTTTAATCTCAAACATCTAATAAAGCTACTCACTTGTAAATGTCCATACAGTGATTACATTCTGTAAGTTTCAGAAAAATCCGCTGAGTGGTTCTTGACTTATCTTGCGAACAAACAGCTAACAAACACAGAGCTAACAGAAGTTACCTCCAGACCAGGAGGCCGACAGAGTCAGTCCGAGCAGAGGAGCTTTTTTTCGGACACGTGAGCTGGAAACGGTCGGTGTACTCCTCTGGAAGTGTCCCCCTAGTGGACAAAAGTGGTACTGCACCATTTTCTGCCAAAATGAAAAACGGTCATAACTGAGCCAAAAATTGGTCTAAAAATATGGGAAAAAATCCATAAATAGTTCGCACCAGTGTATAGGTCGCAGGCCTTGAAAAAAAAAAACATAAAAAGGTGCGACCTATACACCGGAAAATAAGGTAGGTACATACATACATCCATACATCCATACATCCATACATCCATCCATACATACATACATACATACATACATACATACATACATACATCCATACATCATCTTTACTGCTTCTTCCTTTTAGGATCATGCTGGCCAAATTTAGCAGTCACTGTGAGAAGGACACCCTGAGTTACAGGTCTCCAGTCCATCACAGGGATGCTTTTTTCAAACAGGAAGTCAGTCCCAGCTGTTCTTCCTTTGATTTTATCCTCAAATGGTGTCCCTATTGAGTTTGTTGATTCCTGCAAATACTTGGGTATCTTGGTTGATTCACATCTCTCTTTTAAACTCCACGTGGAAAACCTAGAAAAAAAACTTAAAGTTAAACTGGGTTTCTTTTTCAGAAATAGAACCTGTCTAACACTGAATGCTAGGAAACACCTTGTAACTGTGACTTTCCTTCCCTCCATTGACTACAGTGATATAATATCTACATCAGGGGTGTTCAGACGTTTTCAGCATGCAAGCTATTTTTGAAATGATCAAGTCAAAGTGATCTACCTACTATAAGGCCCCGTTTACACGAAAACAACCTGTGGAAACGTTAGTGATTTTTCAATGTTTATTGGGGGTAATAAACAAAAAATAAACTGGTTTACATGAAAAATGCTGTAGTTTTCATGTCAGTCTGGTTGCCAGATAAGAAATTATGAACTATAGTACTGTGGCTTTAAAATTATAGTATTTTGACCTAAACTGTTGTGTTTACTGAGTAAAGATGTTCTAAGATTCAATTCAGTTTATTTATATAGCGTCAATTCACAAAAGAAGTAATCTCAGGGCACTGAAAAGACAATTATTTTTTTAATGTCATGCTGCGATCTACCAGTACTACCTCAGAGATCTACCAGTAGATCGCGATCTACGTAATGAGCACCCCTGATCTACATGAACGCTCCTACAAGCACCCTGCAGATGTTGGATGCTGCCTACCATGCTGTGCTAAGATGCATAGCTGTAACTATCGTACCCATCATTGCACGTGCACTTTCAGGACATTATTACCTGCAGTGTCCCCTCAGTGAGGACTGAACTAGGCAACAGGGCCTTCTCCTACTCTGCTCATGTTTCCTGGAATATCTTGCAAAAAGATCTGAAGCTCTCGACCTTGACTTCTCTAAGTGGCTTCAAACATTTGCTAAGTTCCTGGCAAAAACCAATGCAGACATGTTCCTGTTTTTAGTTTTCTACATCGCCTCACAATTTAGCTGTTTTTTTCTATAATTTTCTTTTAAATACCATTTTATTTTCACTTGCTAAAAAAAAATCTAAATTTGTACACATCTGTTATGATGGTCTACTGTTGTCTCATTGTTAAAATCAGGTCTCTCTTGTAAATGAGTCCCTGAGACTCAATGGGACTAACTGTATAAATAAAGGTTGAATGAATGAACATAGAGATAAAAGAGACAAACAACCATTCACTCTCTCACTCACACCTCACACCTAGAGACAATCTAGAGTTACCAATCAGTCTAACATGCATGTTTTTAGTCTGTGGGAGGAAACTGAGTACCCAGTGAAAACCCACACATGCACGGAGAGAACATGCAAACTGCCGGGATTCAATCCAGTGACCTGCTCGCTGAGAGGCGGCAGCTCTACCAACTGATCCACTGCATAAACCTATTTATTAATAACAAACATGGTATTGTTTTTTTATTTAAGGCTGATTTCAAAATTCAATTAAATTGAGTGTACTGTCTGCTCCATTGTCGTAATGTTGAGCCATTTTAAACAACAATGCTGCAGATAATACATGTTTTTATTGTGTTTATTCTGTGACACAGTTCACACTTGAACTTGTGATTCTGTGTCAGAATTTCAGGGATGAGTTAAAAACCATTAAGCAAAATAAGAAAGAGGAATGATTATATAATTGAACGTTTTTATTGTTTTTTTGTAAATAGTTTTCTTGTGTTTTTTTAATCTGGAATTAATAAATAATCTTAAAAAAAATGTTGTCCCATGTGGGAGTCGAACCTGTGACCTTTGGAGTGGCGAACCCAAGCGTTACCAGTTGAGCTATCGTGACATGCTTATTTCAGATGGTCCACATTCCATTTAAAGGAACCGCAATTTCCTTTTCCCCACGTCCCCTGGGGGGCTCCGTAGTATACCAGTTTTTCCTGCAACGTTAAGAGTTTTTTTAAACAATACAAAGTTTGTTCTGTGTAAATATGCTCAAAAGAGTTCTATACTCTTAAATGTGCACACAAATGCTTCGACACGTCACATTTGCGGGGCAGAGAGAACTTCCGGGTCATATCCGCTGTCAATAAAAGAAATTACAAAATCGAAACTGACCCGTCGTTATCCGTTTTTTCCATTTTCGTTTTGTGCACAAAATCGGAAATCGGATAACGGTTTGTAATCCATGTTTTTGTTTTGGTTCAATAAACGAAAAACGAAAAAACAAGTGGTTTTTTTGTTATTTCATTTTTTGTTTCAAATGAAAAAACGAACTGCCTGAATGTACACGGACCGGTTTAGTCGCACTTTAAGTATCAAAAGTAAAATATTTTCCAAAATACATTTATTGGGAGGTGATCTCCCCCCCCCCCAAAAAAATAATAATAATAATAATAATTTTTTTTTAAAGGCATGCAGCAGTGATGGATTGTGTACAAACTAATGTGGTGTCAGAATGGTAACTATTTACTCTTCTGATCCAACCACAATTAAAGAAAAGAAAAAAAAAAAGGAAAAGAGCCACCTGTATCATGAAAGACCTCACTCATCCAGCACACTCACTCTTTGCCCCACTCCCCTCAGGACGGAGGTTGAGGAGCATCAAGTGTAGAACCACTAGACTGAGGAACAGCTTCTACCCTGAGGCTGTTAGACTCATGAATAAATAAAAATAAAATTAAAATAAACACTGCAAAATATCACATCATGGTGATGCTGATATGTTTTCTTGTTGCTGTGTTCATCTGTGACCATCTGTGACCATCTGCTCATACAAACTCATGTTCGTGCTGCTGTTTATTCCCACTATATTGGGCTTAGTGTATTACTAGTTGATGTTTTTCTTAGTTAGTTCTCGATGTTATTGCTGTTTTTCTCTTTCATTTGTTGTTGGATGTGGCTGGGACCTCGTGTACATAATCTCGTTTTCATCTCATGTACCACATGCGGTGCAAATGACAATAAAGACTCTCTGACTCTGACTCTGACAATTAAATTCACTTTATCCAGATGCAGTTTATCAGGATACAGTAGTATTTTTGGACAATAATGAGCCAGAATGAAGGAGTAACAACTTCCTACATCTTACCTTTTTTCAATGCTGTTGTCTTGAAACTGGTATGTGATTCTGGAAAAAAAGAAAGAAAAAAAAAAGAGATGGGGGATTAATATGCTGCATTGAAAAAAGCTGAAACATTGAATAATTTTAGATTTGGATCAAAATCAAGCAAGTTAATTATACTATAATATTGTTATTGTTCATTATGAAATATTAGCCTAACTAAATGTCTAATTATAACTATACCAGGACCAATACAGTCTGAGACTTTACAAAATGCACAACCAAACTTTAATAAATAATAATTTTATTTATAAAGCGCTTTCAAACAAAGTGCTGAACAGTTACAAAAAGATAAGAATCAATATAAAAAGGTTGTAAGAACAAATAAAACATTGAAAAAGGATTATATATTACAATTTTTCCTGTTTTGGCATGAGTCACCCAATATGCACGGTTTTGATTTGCTGACTCGCACCACGTGATTCAGTAACAGCGCATTGTTACTGAATCACGTTGTGCGAAACCCCCCCCCCCCTACGCTTTTGATTGGTTTACTCGCACAACGTCAGTCAGTAGCAGCGCTCATTGGCCCGTTTGAATTTGCCCGGGTTGACAAAAGATTAAAATAACACTTGAGTTTCGAAACACAGCGAAATGTTAACGAATAGGTCTGACAACAATACACCGAAACTGTACGGTTCAGTTTCTATTTGTAAACGGAGCTAAATTAATAAGTACACGCCAATATTCATGAATTTTTATGTTAGTTGACTTATATTAAACTGCGACATACGTACAAAACAACGTAGGTATTTTTAAATAAACATAGATAAGATTAAATCACCCAACTTACTGCAGAGGTGCTCAGAGTAGCATTCAATTCCAGGGTTCAGTCGACGCACGTTGCAAACCAGCAGCATGATGAAATCCGGAAGAGGTTGTGACTCGGTAGGGACATACCACTAGTAAAAAAAAAAGAAGGGGGTGGACCGCTCCAATTTCTTATAGTACCTTGTTTTCGTGACTACACGTTATGCAAAAACAGTAAGTAATAATATTTACTGACAAGTAAGGTAATGTACTGAGAAAAATTACAACCAATTCTCCTCAACATTTAAGCTTATTTAAAATGTGATAACCCCCGCAAAATGCTCTCACCCAGAGCTGGGAAGGGAGGGGAGGGGTGAAGAGAGGAGGAGGGGTAGTGAGGACAAACAGCAAAATGCTCTCACCCAGAGCCTAGAGCAGTATTTTTCAACCTTTTTTGAGCCAAGGCACAGTGTTTTCATTGAAAAAATCCCGAGGCACACCACCAACCAAAATTGTAAACATAGATACACTGTATCCGCCTATATTAAATATATAGTAATTCTTATCAAAGTGTCTTGAATAGGAATGAAATAAACACAAAAATGTATTTTTATCATGTTTTATATTTCTTATTTCAAATTGCACTTAACATGAAATTGCACTTAACATGCCTTGAAATAAACCTGAACAGTGCCACAAATTGTGGTCTTAAAATTAAAGAGGATGAAATTGCACTTAACATGCCTTCAAATACACCTGAACAGTGCCACAACAATATGGTCTTAAAATTAAAGAGGATGAAATTGCACTTAAAATTAAAGAGGATAAAATTGCACTTGCCTTCAAATACACCTGAACAGTGCCACAACAATATGGTGTTAAAATTAAAGAGGATGAAATTGCACTTAACATGCCTTCAAATACACCTGAACAATGCCACAACAATATGGTCTTAAAATTAAAGAGGATGAAATTGCACTTAAATTAAAGAGGATAAAATTGCACTTGCCTTCAAATACACCTGAACAATGCCACAACAATATGGTGTTAAAATTAAAGAGGATGAAATTGCACTTAACATGCCTTCAAATACACCTGAACAATGCCACAACAATATGGTCTTAAAATTAAAGAGGATGAAATTGCACTTAACATGCCTTCAAATAAACCTGAACAATGCCACAACAATTTGGATGAACACAAAGCTGATATTCTGGCAGGAATTGAAGAAAGACACACACGAAGCTCTTCCTCAACAGCTCTCAGACTCTCTCTGTTTTTAGTTTTTATGGCAGTTAGGCTGGAGAAGCTCACTTCACACAGATATGTTGTGGAAAATGGGAGCAATGTCAAAATAGCTTTGTTTGCCAGAAAGGGGAACTCCTTGGCAGCAGTCAACCAAAAACTTTCTAAAGGAAGATCAGCAAAGCTCAGCTTTAAACCACGATTTTTTCCCAGTTCAGTTAGTTCTTCCTGCTCCTGTAAAGTCATGTTCCTGCCAACAACTGCTGAGCTGTATGGGTCCCTAACAAAGTCATAGCATACCTGAACTGATGACTCAAAAGAGATGTAAGCCTCGCTGTACAGTCTCACGTTCACGGTTTCTGTCTTCTTCTGATTTCCACTTGGGCCTTCATCTGGGTCCGAATTTTGTCCAGGGACCAGACCGGATTTAGTATTTTTTCTTTTGAAAAAGTTTTCCATCGCTGCCTGTTTGTTTGAGAAGGTCCTCAAGGTTTGTTTTGCTCACTGCTACACGTCACGTTCATGCGCCGCTACTTCTCTTGTTTTAATGTGCGCCGCTATGCTCCATACTGCCACCTATCGCGCGGTAAGGAAATTACACCAGTTAATAAAAATTTCATAATTTACTAATTTTACACGGCACACCAGACAATCTCTCGCGGCACACTGCTGTTCCGCGGCACACTGGTTGAAAAACACTGGCCTAGAGGGACTTCAATGAAGCTCCTGTTATTATGGTTTGATGACCCCACCCCCCAAAGAATGTCATTCAAGTATGCCTCCTTTGTATAGCCCAGGGGTTCCCAACCTTGAGGAACACCATCCAGCATGTTTTAGTGGTTCCTCTGCTCCGACACACCTGATTTTAATAAACAGGTTATTTACAGGCTTCTGCAGAACATGAAGTCATTAAAATCACTGGATCAGGTGTGTTGGAGCAGAGAAGCAACTTAAACATGCAAGATGGTGTTCCTCAAGGACCAGGGTTGGGAACCACTGCTAGCCCACCCAGCACCAGCAACATGTAACAGATCAGCAGCAACATGAACAGATCAGTAGCAACATGAAACAGATCAGCAGCAACATGAAACAGATTAGCAGCAACATGAAACAGATCAGCAGCAACATGAAACAGATCAGTAGCAACATGAAACAGATCAGCAGCAACATGAAACAGATCAGCAGCAACATGAAACAGATCAGCAGCAACATGAAACAGATCAGCAGCAACATGAAACAGATCAGCAGCAACATGAAACAGATCAGCAGCAACATGAAACAGATCAGCAGCAACATGAAACAGATCAGCAGCAACATGAAACAGATCAGCAGCAACATGAAACAGATCAGCAGCAACATGAAACAGATCAGCAGCAACATGAAACAGATCAGCAGCAACATGAAACAGATCAGCAGCAACATGAAACAGATCAGCAGCAACATGAAACAGATCAGCAGCAACATGAAACAGATCAGCAGCAACATGAAACAGATCAGCAGCAACGTGAAACAGATCAGCAGCAATATGATGTGATATTTCACAGTGACCATTCTGGTTAGATATTCATGAGTCTAACAGCCTCAGGGTAGAAGCTGTTCCTCAGTCTAGTGGTTCTACACTTAATGCTCCTCAACATCCTTCCTGAGGGGAGTGGGGCAAAAAGTGTGTGTGCTGGGTGAGTGTGGTCCTTCATGATGCAGGTGGCTCTCTTCCTGCATCTGGAGGTGTAAATGTCTGTGATGGTGGGGAGACTGACTCCAACATCTTCTGTGCAGCCTTCACCACTCTCTGCAGAGCTTTTCTTTCTGCAGCTGTGCAGCCTCTATGCCACACATTGATGCTGGAGCACAGGATGCTCTCCACTGCACACCTGTAGAAGGAGGTGAGGACTGAGCTGCTCAGACCAGCTCGTCTCAGCCGCCTGAGGAAATAGAGTCTCTGGTGAACTTTCTTGATCAGGCTTTGCACCAGCTCTCCAGGTGTTCCACCTCCTGCTTGTAGCTGGACTCATCATAGTTTGTGATGCATCCCACCACAGCTGTATCAGCTGCAAACTTTATCAGAGTCAGAGAGTCAGAGAGAATTTATTGTCATTTGCACCGCATGTAGTACATGTGTTGAAAACGAGATTAGGGTCCCAGTTACATCCAACAACAAATGCAAGAGAAAAACAATAATAACATCTAGGATTAACTAAGAGAGACATCAGCTAGTAATACACTAAGCCCTAATGTAGTAGAAAAACATCATTATAAACAGCAGCACGAACATGAGTCATTATGAGCAGATGGTCACAGATGAACGCAGCAACAAGAAACAGATCAGTATCAACATGATGTGACATTTTGCAGTGTTTATTCTTATTATTTATTTATTCATGAGTCTGACAGCCTCAGGGTAGAAGCTGTTCCTCAGTCTAGTGGTTCTACATTTGATGCTCCTCAACCTCTGTCCCGAGGGGAGTGGTGCAAAGAGTGAGTGTGCTGGGTGAGTGAGGTCTTTCATGATGCAGGTGGCTCTTTTTCTGCATCTGGAGGTGTAAATGTCTGTGATGGTGGGGAGACTGACTCCCACAGACTTCTGTGCAGCCTTCACCACTCTCTGTAGAGCTTTCCTCTCTGCAACTGTGCAGCCTCCATGCCACACGTTGATGCTGGAGCACAGGACGCTCTCCACTGCACACCTGTAGAACGAGGTGAGGACTGAGCTTCTCAGACCAGCTCGTCTCAGCCGTCTGAGGAAGTAGAGTCTCTGATGACCTTTCTTGATCAGGCTGGTGGTGTTGTTGCTCCAGCTGAGGTTATCATTCATGTGTACACCCAGGTATTTGTAGCTGGAGACCACCTCCACCGCAGATCCACCTATATACAGTGGGGTGTGGGTGTGTTTGTTCCTTCTGAAGTCCACAATCATCTCCTTCGTCTTCTTCACATTCATGTGAAGGTTATTCTCTTTGCACCAACTCTCCAGATGTTCCACCTCCTGTCTGTAGCTGGATTCATCATTATCTGTGATGCATCCCACCACAGCTGTATCATCTGCAAACTTAACAATATGACAGCCTGGATGTGTGGCTGTACAATCATATGTGAGCAGAGTAAACAGAAGAGGGCTCAGCACACATCCCTGAGGAGAGCCAGTGCTGAGGGTGATGGTGGAGGAGGAGAAGTTGTGGATCTTCACGGACTGTGGTCTGTTTGTTAAGAAGTCTAAGACCCAGTTACAAATAGAGGGGCTTAGTCCAAGTGTGGATAGTTTGTCTATCAACCTGGATGGGTATCTGCACAATCATATGTGAGCAGAGTGAACAGGAGAGGGCTCAACACACATCCTTGAGGAGAGCCAGTGCTGAGGGTTATGGTGGAAGAGGAGAAGTTGTGGATCATCACTGACTGAAGTCTGTTAGTTAAGAAGTCAAGGAACCAGTTGCAAATGGAGGGGCTTAGTCCTAGTGTTAGTAATTTGTCCATTAGGGTTTGGGGGATCATGATTTTGAAGGCAGATGTGAAGTCCACAAAGAGCATATGGGTGTATGAGTCCTTCTGTTCCAGGTGGGTGAGAGCAGTGTGGACCACAGAGGAGATGGTATCCTCTGTTGATTGGTTCTCACAGTATGCATACTCGAGGGTCCTTGTTGATGATGGTTGTTTTGATGTGGGTCATGAACAGTTTTTCGAAGCATTTAGCGACTATCGGGTGAGGGCCACTGGCCAACAGTCATTCAGAGCAGTCACTAGCTGTGTTTCCATCCATTTTAATTGCGAAATTTGAGCTACCTCGCAAATATGTAAATACAAATTAATGCAGATCAGAAGTGTTTCTCCATCTACTGGCTTGAAGCACTTCTTCCAAGCCGCGCACAGCGTCATTACGTCAGACGTCAGCGTCATTACGTCAGACGTCAGCGTCATTACGTCAGACGTCAGCACTGCGCATGTCTACAGTAAACAGGAAGTAGCAGTTGAAAACAGAACCCGGCCACACATCTCGTCAAAATGGAGAGAATATTTCAGGTATGTGTTGCTATCAGGCGAGTTGTATTTATTCTGTCATGCAAACTAGTTTTAGCGATGTTACATGTTGTCCGGAGCGGAAAAAGCTGAACGTCACGTGACGTGAATGTTCGCTACGTCAGAAATGAGTCGGAAAATGTGTTTCCATCTGTCGTTGTGCGCATCTGCTCATTTCCGAACATCCCAAAAACCACCTCAAGCGAGCGTATAAACTTTTTAGCGTATTTCAGGAAGTAACCTCGCATTTTGCCGTTTCCATTAAGCTTTTCTGCTGCGCTACTTCAAAATGCGCACCTAGAAACCTTGATGGAAACACGGCTACTGTAGAGCTTTTTTGGACTGGGATGATGGTGGTGTGGTCTTCAGGCAGACGGGATCTGTCTACAGGGCATGAGGTGTTAAAGATATTGGCCAGCACCTTGCAGAGCTGATCGGAACTTTCAACACTTTCCCAACACTTTTTTTTTGGATTATGGTATTTTGACCAAGGGTTAGGATTTCCAACTAAACGCAGAGATAGGACCACCAAACTCACAGCTCCCAGTAAGAAATTAACTATTTTTTTTCCTTCATTATGTCTCCAAATGTACTCTACCGTATTCGTCAGTGTATAATACGCAGTTTTTTTGCTCATTTGAATGTCCTGCGTATTATACACCGAAGCATAGTATTTATGTATTTTTTCCCATATTTTTAGACCCATTTTTCGCTCTGATATTGCTGTTTTTCATATTGGGCAAAAAATGGTGCAGTACCACTTTTGTCCGCTAGGGAGACACTTCCAGACCATTTCTAGCTCATGTGTCCGAAAAAAGCCTCCTCTGGTCGGACTGACTCTGTCGTTGCCCGCCCCCTGCTCTGGATGTAGCTGCATTTAGCTGTGAGGTTCGCTGTTTTTGTTAGCAAGATAACTCATAAACCACACTGCAGAATTTTAAGTCCAGCTGATTTGAACATTTCGTTAGTTTTGTTAAGTTCAGGAGCTCGTTTGCTATAAAGTCAGCTAAGAAATATATATTTTTAAAGGGGACCACATATAGGTCTTTAAAATTTTTATGTTATGTCTGTGTGCTATCTTGACAATATTAATTCATTTTAATACACAAAATAATTCTTAGATAATCAATTATACCCTTTTTAATTCTGCCATTTTTAACTTTCGTTTTGAACGACCGGTTTCTGATACAAGTTCTGAAGTCCACGCCCTTCAACGATCTGTTTACGCCCTCTGTAACAGCCAGTATCTGTAATGTGTTGTTGTTTTAAAATTAGCTCTTTTTTATTACTCATTTGACTTACTGTTAGTGCTAGCTTAAGATAACTTACCGAAACCCGTCTGAGCGCGCCGCAATTTGCTGCTCCTTTTAGCATTAGACCACCCGAATCCGATGCTAATGTTAGCTTGTTCCTCTTCCGGTGTTCGCCAGCTCCGCTCGTTGCACGCGGCGATTTTGGGAGTTATCGCTGTTCCAGTCAAGACAACACAAAGTTCACCAAGTGTCTCCCGTAAATTAATCCGTAAGGAGAAGGTCCTCGCTGCTGCGAGGCTGCTGCGAGGCTGCAGCGAGGCTGTACAGTTGAAGCTCCGCTCCATCGCGCCAGAAGAGGGTCCCGTTGCCGCCGGTCCCTACGCCGGGGGTCTGCTCGTTTAATTTTTACCGGCTGCGCGTTGGGAGCGATCGCAAATACACTAAAAATTGAACTAAAACATAAAAATAACAATTATACTTTATTTATAAAGCCATTTAAAAAACACAGCTGCAACAAAGTGCTGTACACATGAAATTAAGAACATATAAACAAAAGATGAGATGAAATCATGAAAAACAACAGTCATGTGTTTAATACAGAAGTGGGTTGAGCCTAACCAGGGGTTGCTAGGTGAGGGGCTGGACTCAGGTTGTGGTGGGTTGTGGCTGCGGTTGGCTGCGGTTTGTGACGTCACAAACCGCAGGAAGTGAGGAACGAACCGTATTTATCACAGACAAATAAATCTACTTAGAGTAAATAAACCACTGGGTGCATTTCTTTGGCCTTAGGACTGTTTTTTTATGAAGTACATACCCAAAGTTAAGTAAAAAAAAACATTAAAAAGTGAATTTTGCATGTGTGGTCCCCTTTAAGCGTTTACAGGTATTTAGCTAAATTTAAAGAAAGAAAGTGTCCGGTCCGACCCGCCTGCATAAAAATAATCGGCGACCTACTTTTTAAAATCCAGCTGATTTGAACATTTCGTTAGTTTAGTTAAGCTCAGGAGCCCATTTGCTATAAAGTCAGCTAAGAAATATATATTTTTAAGCGTTTATTTAGCTAAATTTAAAGAAAGAAAGCGTCCGGTCCGACCAATCTGCATGAAAATAATCGGCAAACTACTTTTTTAAATCCAGCTGATTTGAACATTTCGTTAGTTTTGTTAAGCTCAGGAGCCCGTTTGCTATAAACAGGGTTTCCGCGGGTTCTTAAAAAGTCAAAAAAAGTCTAAAATTTCAAAATCCCGATTTTAGGCCTAAAAAATTTCTTAAATTTGCTGAATTATTGCGTTGAAGTCTTAAATTGTTTTTGAAGAGGTCTTAGGGCCAGTTTACACGGCGCATATTTTGAGTGTAACCGCTACTTTCTCTTTGCGACTTTGCTTATCGCCTACACGACGCTGCTGGCCCCCCTCGATGACACCGATACTTTCCTGACCCTGCTCTCAAGGTGGAACTTTTTCGCTGACCCCCCGCTGATAATGTAAACATCTCCCGTGGAGCTTTTGTGTCAACCACATGCGCGCAGCCCGCATGCGCGTGGACAGTCTGACATTTCACGTGTCACGTTGCAAAATATAACAGTTTAACAATAATAAACAGTATTTATGTTGGCGTGGGAGATGTAAATTTATCTGAACTACAGTATCTATCTGGACTCGTTACATTTTTTAAACAGTGCGTAACGTGCTGTGAAAATGAAGACACCAGGTTTATTTTTTATTTATTTATTTATTCAGCACCAAAGTTTAAACACAAACACTGAGAATTAAACTGAACACACTATTAAAACACGTGAACCGAACTGTAACTACGTTAATGAACTGGACTCTTGCTGTGTGTTCATCTGGACCCATCAGAACCGCGCCGAACCGTCTGCCTGCTGGAACGACAGCTTCTCCACCTGGCAGAAATAAATAAATAAATAAATAAAAACTCAGTTGTTGTGTGATCAAAGTAAACACAAGCAAACATTATATTAAGAACGTTGATTTACCTGCTGTAAGTCAGCTGCATCACGGAGTAAAGTCCGGTTCTGGTCCACAGTCCACTCAGCGGTTCTGGTTCTGGTCCACAGGCTCAGTGCAGCTTGTTAGATGAAGCGGGTCCCACTGACTCAAATCTGTTGACTCTTGTCCAAATTCCAGCTTTAACTTGTTGTTAACTTGTTGACAACAACTTGTAGTTAGCTGATTTTAGCCAGAGAGGAAAGCAGACAGGCAGCTGTTTACCTCAGGCAGCGCATGCGTAGTAGTGAAGGTTCCAAAAATCACAGCGCCATCTAAAGGCCCAGCATGGTAACTACAGTGAAATCATGAGGACGGGGGGTGGAGGGGGAGAGAGTCGTATCCACAGAATTCGACAGTGTCAACGCAAAACTTTTCACCTAATTAACATACCCAAAACATCCGTTTCCCCCACACAGTGTCCGTGTAAACAGGGCCTTAATTTCGTGCGCCGCCGTAATCCTGCCTCAAGCGCTAAAAAAAACCAAGCTTCCTACGTGAGCCACGTGACAAACATGCAGCGTGTTGCAGCTAGTGTGTGTGTTCGGTGTGTGCGTCGCGCGGTCTCACTGCAAGTACAGAGAGCTCGTCCCCCGCTAGCCCCCACCCCGCTCTGACCTGCTGTCCCCTCTGTCTTCACGGAGCTTTTGTTGTTTGTTTGCTGGCTGACTGAATAAAGTAAAAAAAAGAAAAAAACTCTGAGGAGGAGGGAGACGGAAGTGAACAGAGACTGTGTTTTCAAAGTTATTTTACAAATGACCGACGCGACGCTGAGAAAACTGTTTGAGTCCTTCAAAGTGTGGGAGCACCTGACGCAGGCATAAAGATAAAAAACGGACACATGCTGCTTTCAAAAGTGACGACGCGACACGAGATAACCACGTGGATGAAATGTAAACATGACGGAGTTGTAAACTAAACTTCACCACGATGAAGGAAGAGCAGCAGGTAACAGTCTATTAAACCATATTTGTTCTGTTTCAAAGTGAGAAAACGTAATATCAGTGTCTGGTAGCTGAAGCTGCTGCTTGTTTCTTAGCTGTGACAGTGATGGAGAATGTGTGTGTTTTTATTTTTAATGTAATGGTACAAGCTGTGTTTAAATGTGATTTATAAATAAATCTAACACAAAGATGGTGATAATTTAATGATTTAGCTTCAACTATTAATTTGCTGGCAAATTCTGAAGACACTGCATTGTATGGAAGGATGAATTGCATTTAAACAGGAATTACAGTAATTTATTTCATATACTCAAGTGTGTGTAATTAGTATTTTATATTTGTGTGTGTGTGTGTGTGTGTGTGTGTGTGTGTGTGTGTGTGTGTTTACTAGCACTGTAAGTGAAACAAGGCATTTCTTGAGTAAATTATGATATAATACATATAAACTCTCTCTCATTCCAGAAAACAACAACAAACAATGACAGCCTTCATGATGGACAGACATCATGCACACCACAGCAAGCAGCAGAGACTGAAAGATCCTTACATGAACGTCACTGACATGAGGCCTCTGTCGATGGTTGAAGACGAAGGCTTCACTGCCATGATACCCACTTTTAACCCAGGTTACAATAATCCACACTTGTAATGGTAAATGGACTGTTCTTATATAGCGCCTTTCTATCTAATTGATACTCAAAGTGCTTTAAGGCCGAGATACACTCGCGCGTCCTCACGGTACGCCTATACGCAGCGTACGTACGCCAAGGCAAAAGCGTAGCCCCGCGTAGCCCCTCAGGGCATGTACGCGCAAAGCTTTTTTTTTACTACGCGTGCGCGATACGCGTGCGCGATACGCGGTGTCTGACCATAAACTTCCCGGCGCCGGACTGTTTTGTATGTTACACAAATGAAATAAATTCCCCTTCTTTATCGCTGATCGGGCCTTTTCTTTTGTTTTTTTGCCTAAAGTCAAGTAACCGCTTCTTCCTCCGTTCACTCGATGATTGAAATGAATGAATTCAGGTCCTACCTGGGTGCGGCGATGTTTTAAATATCCCTGGTGGGCTGTGTGCTGCAGGAAAAGCGCTCCCTGTTATTATTTTTATTTCTGAGAGAACTTTTTACAACATATATAGTAGAAACACCGCATAAACACCGCCGCGGTCTTCAAGGCGCTACATGAGCTGGCTGTCAATCATTTCAGTAGGCGTGTCAGCAAGTAACCAATCAGCGAGCTCAGTTGAGTCCAGGGTTGCCAGATAAGAATTAATGAATCATCTAGTACTGTTGCTCCCCTCCGTGTGCAGCTGCAAGGAGAACGAGTTTCTGACATATGCTGAAGCATATCAGCAAAACACATGCGCACAAAATGCGCGCGTAGAGTGGCGTACCTGAGGACGCATGAGTGTATCTCGGGCTTTACACTACAATCTGTCATTTACCCATTCATACAGCTCTCTACTAGATTACAAAGCTAATTGAACAAATCATTCTAAAGAGACTAATCAGAGCTTTAGCTCACATTCATATACCAATGGGCAGCACGGTGGCACAACTGGTAGAGCTGCTGCCTCTCAGCGAGAAGGTTGTCGGTTCAAATCCCGGTCCGGGGGCCTTTCTGGGTGGAGTTTGCATGTTCTCCCCGTGCATGCGTGGGTTTCCTCCGGGTACTCCGGTTTCCTCCCACAGACCAAAAAACATGCACGTTAGGCTGATTGGTGACTCTAAATTGACCCTAGGTGTGAGTGTGAGAGTGGATGGTTGTTTGGTGTGAGTGAGACAGGTCCCTCTTGTAAATGAGTCCCCGTGACTCAACGAGGCTAGCCTGTATAAATAAAGGTTGAATGAATGAATGAATGGGGCACAAACATGGGGTTCAGTGTCTTGCCCATGGACACTTAGGCATGTGACTGCTGGTGGATTCCAACCCCCAACTCTTGCATTGGAGGATGACTGCTCTAACAACTCAGCCACAGCTGCCCCATCCAGGTTAAATTTGTATATATGTTTGTGTACATTTATTTTTTATTGAAGCTATTTCCATCCATCCATCCATCCATTTTCTTCCGCTTATCCGGGGTCGGGTCGCGGGGGTAGCAGCCTAAGTAGGGAGGCCCAGACTTCCCTCTCCCCAGCCACTTGGAGCAGCTCCTCTGGGGGAATCCCAAGGCGTTCCCAGGCCAGCCGAGAAACATAGTCCCTCCAGCGTGTCCTGGGTCTTCCTCTGGGCCTCCTCCCGGTGGGAGGAAGCTATTTAACTAACTTTTTATTTTTTAATTATTCAATATTTTACTAACAGAATAGTCAAGTAGCAACCTGTTTTTTGTGCGATTTGATATGTCAGTCAAATTTTGGAATAAAGAGGTGATAATTAAAACTTTTTTTGGCGATAGGTCTTAAATTTGATTCATACTGGTCTTTAAAAAGTCTTAAAAAGTCTTAAATTTGAGTTGTTGAAACCTGCAGAAACCCTGTATAAAGTCAGCTAAGAAATATATTTTTTAAGCGTTTATTTAGCTAAATTTAAAGAAAGAAAGTGTCCGGTCCGACCCGCCTGCATAAAAATAATCGGCAAACTACTTTTTTAAATCCAGCTGATTTGAACATTTCGTTAGTTTTGTTAAGCTCAGGAGCCCATTTGCTATAAAGTCAGCTAAGAAATATATTTTTTCTCGCAAAGAAACAATAGTTTTTACCGTGTTTTGTTGTAAATTCCTTCGGTGCTCGCCCGCTTCTGTGGCCGCCATTTTAAGCAGGGCAAATGAGGCGCTGATGCGTCGCGTAGCGGTGATGCATAATAGATGCGTATTAAACACCGAAGCGTATTATGTACGTTTTTTTCTGGTTTATTTCCAATAATTGGACAAAGCGTATTATACACAGGAGCGTATTTTACAACGACGAATACGGTATGTGTTTTTTGATAATTATGTAGGGTACTATGTTAGGATAGGTGAAGTGCTTGGTAACTGTACAGTACCGTAAATGTACGTGTATATGGGGTGGCCAGTGTGTATGTGGTTTCCGACTTACGTCGAAATTCGAGTTACGACGCCACGTAGGAACGGAACTCCGTCGTAAGTCGGGGACTACCTGTACAGGCAAACCACCTGTTATTGAGAAGGAGACATTTGCTGTATAGTTTATAATTATTTTTACGCCAGATGTCCTTCCTGATGCAACCACAGACTTCTGTGTGGAACACAGAGCTGCTATCTATGGCTCCTGGAGGAGCAGATGGTGGGGTTAAGGGCCTTGCTTAAGGGCCCAGAGTGGAGCAAATGAGGGTTGAAGCAGGTGTGGGTGTTTTATAAGAACACAGATACAGGTAGTCCTCGACTTACGACGCCCCGACTTACGACGTTTCGGACTTACTAATGCGCATCTCATTAAAAAAATTTTTTTTTTAAATAATAAATAAATAAATGTACAGTACTGTACAGTTACCAAGCGCTTAGCCTATCCTAACATAGTTGAAGAGTGAGTTGAATTGTCTCCCTCCTCCCTAAGGCTCCATTCACATAAAGGGAGCTACTTTCACTTTATGTGAAAGGGAGACAATTCAATTCACTCCTTCATCTTTAAAAACTGTGTTAGGATAGGCTAAGTGCTTGGTAACTGTACAGTACTGTACATCTATTTATTTATTTAAAAAAAATTGTATGTGATCCTACTTACAAATTTTCGACTTACGAACAACCCGTAGGTACGGAACTCGCTCGTAAGTCGGGGACTACCTGTACAAGCTCACAAAGTACAAACTGTCTAATATCTGCACAAAAGCAGCACACATCAGCATGCACAAGCAGAAGGCTGAAATGACATCACAATAGAAATATCTGCAGGCCTTAGACAAATCAGAACCAGATGTCTGCACATAAACACATACACACGCACAAACCCTCTTGCATACACACACTCACACAGATGCACCCACACCTCAGTTGAAGCAGAAAGGCAAAGGCAAAAAGGAATGCATATCACCCGCTTGTAGGCTTAAAGGACTGGTGAATCTATGAAGGCAATTATGATGGGGAAAAGTTATCATGTAACCTTGTATCCCAAGTGTATAATAATAATAATAATAATTAATTCAATTTATAACGCACTTTTCATTACTGAAAATCTCAAAGTGCTACACATATATTGAATGCTACACACATTCATAAACCGGTGGCGGCAGACTACCATGCAAGGTGCTTTCCAGTCCTACCGGGAGCAACTCAGGGTTAAGTGTCTTGCCCAAGGACACAACGACACATGGTGCGGGTCCCGGGAGTCGAACCGCCAACTTTCCGATCGGGAGACGACTGCCCTTACCACTACGCCACGGCCTCCCCAATGAATAATATGTTATGTTTTAACTATGTTTTAAGTTTTAACATGGAAATGGCTGTGTAGTAAGAGTAATGAAATAAGATGTTTTCTCAGAATTGTGATCTGTTCCCGCTCACGATTGCAAAAGGGACTTTCCAGTAGCTCTGAGCAAAAAACAATTCCTTATATGGTAATGCACAGAACAACTGTAAGTTGAAAAACAAAATGTTCCAGCTCAAACCGGACCGAGCTGATGAATCATCCGAAATTAATATGCATAAGGAGATGTTGCAATCACTCCCATACACATGTATGGGAGTTTGGTCCTGAAGCCTTCCCTCAGAAGGATGGACAAAAGATCGCATGATCTTGTGGGACCACCTCAAGATGAGGTACTGTTCTGACAGGATAGCGCTGATAACTGAAACGACGACGAAGACTGAACAAGTTCCAGATGTGCTACAGCTGACCAAGAGAGGACAGAAGCAGACCCGAAGAAGAGACTCTCTTTTTATTTTTTCTGTATGAGAAATAAGAAGGGGCTTTTCCATCAGCCCGGGCTGAGCAAAACTTATTTTTTCCCTCTCAATTCGAACAGCTGTTTTGAGCCGAGGTGGCCTCACGCCTGAGAGGGGGTGAGGAGATTTGCTGTTTGCCACAAAACAGAGTCCTCTGTGACTCTGTCACAGACATGGTAAGCAGACATCTCATGGACTTGATTCATAAGAAAATATCTCAGATCAGAACAGTGGTACATAAAATAGCCGACAGAAAACTAAATTACATATTGAACAAATTTGCTCAGGGGTGCAGGAGGTTCTTGGAATTAGTCGGTGAAAACATTTATTGGTTACGGCTGTGAGAAGGGGCTGAAGGAGGGGTTTAGAGCGAGCCTGAGGGATCTCAGGCGCATCAAAGCTGGGAGAGGGGGAGAAGCGTTCCAGCTGAAAGTCAGCAAGAGGAAGCTCACAAGCTCTGTGCCCTTAACCTACTGTGTACGTTCTCACCCCACAATGGATACCTCACAGGCTGGCATGTTGAATCTGGGATGTAATCTCAGAAGCTGAGGTCTTCCAAGAAATGATCTGCGGCTGTTTGGAAGAACCGACATCCCTCCCTCTGCTTGGATCTGGTAGTGGCGAGATAGGTAGGATCTTCCAGATGTCCACAATGAAATGGTGAACAATGAGAGTCCAGTGGTTTAATTATACCAGATTCTCAGACTTTTCACAGCTTCAAAAACCAACACATTCAGACGCATCCGGGAGATGGGCTACAACTGTCGGGTTCCTCGGGTCAAGCCACTTCTGAACCTGAGCCAACATAGGAAGCGTCTCAACTGGGCCAAGGAGAAGAAGGGCTGGACCATTGGCCAGTGGTCCAAGGTCCTCTTTTCAGATGAAAGTAAAGTGTGCCTTTCATTTGGAAATCAAGGTCCATGGGTTTGGAGGAAAAAGGGTGAGGAACAGAACCCATACTGCTTGAGGTCCAGTGTGAAATATCCACAGTCAGTCATGATTTGGGGTGCAATGTCTAATGCAGGTGTTGGTAAACTCTGCTTTCTTAAATCCAAGGTCACTGCAACCATCTACCAGAATGTTTTAGAGGACTTCATGATTCCTTCTGCTGAGGATCTGTATGGACATGCAGATTTCATCTTCCAGCAGGACCTGGCCACTGCCCATGCCGCCAGAAGCACCAAAACCTGGTTTGATGCCCATACCATCACAGTGCTCGACCGGCCAGCCAACTCGCCGGATCTAAACTCCATCGAGAATCTATGGGGTATTCTCAAGAGGAAAATGAGGGGCACCAGACCCAACAACAAAGAAGAGCTGACAGCAAGCATTGAGGAAATCTGGGTTTCCATAACTCCCAGGCAATGCCACAGGCTGATTGCCTCAATGCCACGTCACATCAAGGCAGTGATTAAGACAAAGGGATACCCAACCAATACTGTATTGAAGACTGACATATCGTTTTGAAAGTACCATACTTTAATTGATTTGTTGTGATCGTAATTTCTTTCTTTTTTTCTGTAAAAACTGTCAAGTAGTGTGGATTGATTTCTTCACAGTGGTCAAATTTTTTGAATTCTTGTTTTTGTGGGTTTCATGAGCTGGAAGCCCAAAATTGTGCCCAAATTTAAATTTTGGGCCCTGAATCTATCATCTATTAAAGATTAACTTTATGAATGGAATTATGGAAATTAAACAACTTTTCCATGATATTCTAATTTTTTGGAAAGGGTCTGTAGGCATCATCCTTTTTTGAAACTTACTCCCAGGGGCGCAACTACATGTACATATTTTTGAGGTGGATGCGAAAACATCAACGGCGAATGAGAGACATGAAGGGCTACTTGCTTGATACAAACAAATATGCATGGCTCACCTTTAATTATAGTATTAATAATATATTTACATACATAATATATGACTGCCTGATCACATCTGATCTGATCTGTATTATTAAAGACTCCACACAATGATTATCATTAAGGATTTAGCTTGGTAAATATGATCAATTATTATTGATAATTACGATTAGAACTCTCAATCGAGAACTTGAGTCCTCAGTTTGAATCATTTTTTTGGGTTCTTCTGTGCAACTGTAAATTGTTCTAAGCTTTGACTGGGAATGTGAATCGTTGTTTGCCTCTTTGTCTGTCTCTGGGACAGACTGGAGACCTGTCCTGGGTGTCCCCTGCCTTCACACAAAAGCAGCAGTCCTAAACAAGGGGGCATAATGGATGACTTATTTACTGATATAAATAAAACACTATTTATTTTATGTTAAACTCAATCTGTAACATTTGAAATTCAGTGTATTTTATGAATATTTTATTAACCGTTTTGTAGGAACAAACACATTTGTAACATTTCAGAATAACTCTTAACTCTTGCAGATACAAAATATCAGTAATGTAAATATAATAACGTGACTTTTTAAATGAATCATGTGACATTAGTATTGATCCACAACATTTTTAATAATAATACTTTACTTATAAAGCCCTTTAAAACAACAACATCTGCAACAAAGTGCTGTACATATAAAATCATTTTAACTAATCATTGTGTAATGATTCACAATGGAGACCCGGAAATTCAACCACAACACAGGAGTGAACAAATTTTTTCTTGAACTAATATTAAAATCTCGTCTCGTTCTCGCGAACTCTGTAATTTGTCTCGTCTCATCTCGTCTCGAGAGTTTTGTGTATCGTTACACCCCTAATAAGAAATAGTGATACTCAACTGCTACAAACCGGATTCCAAAAAAGATGGGACACTAAACAAATTGTGAATAAAAACTGAATGCAATGATGTGGAGATGGCAAATGTCAATATTTTATTCGTAATAGAACATAGATGACAGATCAAAAGTTTAATCTGAGTAAATGTAACATTTTAAAGGAAAAATATGTTGATTCAAAATTTCACAGTGTCAACAAATCCCAAAAAGTTGGGACAAGTAGCAATAAGTGGCTGGAAAAAGGAAATTGAGCATATAACGAACAGCTGGAAGACCAATTAACACTAATTAGGTCAATTGACAACATGATTGGGTATAAAAAGAGCTTCTCAGAGTGTCAGTGTCTCTCAGAAGCCAAGATGGTAAGAGGATCACCAATTCCACCATTGTTGCGCAGAAAGATAGTGCAGCAATACCAGAATGGTGTTACCCAGCGTAAAATAGCAAAGACTTTTAAGTTATCATCATCAACCGTGCATAACATCATCAAAAGATTCAGAGAATCTGGAACAATCGCTGTGCGTAAGGGTCAAGGCCGTAAAACTCTACTGGATGCTCGTGATCTCCGGGCCCTTAAACGTCACTGCACCTCAAACAGGAATGCCACTGTCAAGGAAATAACAGAATGGGCTCAGGAATACTTCCAGAAAGCATTGTCAGTGAACACAATCCACCGTGCCATCCGCCGTTGCAGCTGAAACTCTACAGTGCAAAGAGGAAGCCATTTCTAAGCAAGCTCCACAAGCTCAGACGTTTGCACTGGGCCAGGGGTCATTTAAAATGGAGTGT
>JBBPBX010001036.1:33926-111299 GCA_038048925.1 Garcialebias charrua | reverse complement strand
AGCGGTTTGCAGCCGAGTGTGATGCGGCCGGGATGAGGATCAGTTCCTCCAAATCCGAGGCCATGGTCTTGAGCCGGAAAAGGGTAGCATGCCCTCTCCGGGTCGGGGAGGAGGTCCTGCCCCAAGTGGAGGAGTTTAAGTATCTCGGGATCTTGTTCACGAATGAGGGAAAACTGGAGCGTGAGATCGATAGGCGGATAGGTGCAGCGTCCGCAGTGAAGCGGGCGCTGTACCGGTCTGTCGTGGTGAAGAGAGAGCTGAGTCAAAAGGCAAAGCTCTCAATTTACCGATCGATCTACGTTCCCACCCTCATCTATGGTCATGAGCTTTGGGTTATGACCGAAAGAACAAGATCTCGGATACAAGCGGCTGAAATGAGTTTTCTCCGCAGGGTGGCTGGACTCTCCCTTAGAGATAGGGTGAGAAGCTCAGTCATCCGGGAGGGACTCGGAGTAGAGCCGCTGCTTCTCCACATCGAGAGGAGCCAGTTGAGGTGGCTCGGGCATCTGGTTAGGATGCCTCCTGGACGCCTCCCTGGTGAGGTGTTCCGGGCATGTCCCACCGGGAGGAGACCCAGAGGAAGACCCAGGACACGCTGGAGGGACTATGTTTCTCGGCTGGCCTGGGAACGCCTTGGGATTCCCCCGGAGGAGCTGCTCCAAGTGGCTGGGGAGAGGGAAGTCTGGGCCTCCCTACTTAGGCTGCTACCCCCGCGACCCGACCCCGGATAAGCGGAAGAAGATGGATGGATGGATGGTGTGCTCCTTCAAACATTACTCTGGGAGAGTGAAGTGAAGCAACATGAACCCAAACTATGTTCAAGCGTCATGTTTAATGCTGAGCCAAAAGTGAACTCTGTTAACAAGTATAAAATTATAAAAAGTACATCTATAAAATAAAATGAAGGTTCTAGCATTGACATTTGTAATAGAGTGACAAAGCAGCATATGAAGTTTATGTACACAGTATATGTATGAGGTAGTTGATATTGGTATAGAGGTAAAGTGGCATATGCAATAAGGCTAGTAAAAAGAATATATATATCAGCAGTAGTGTAGATATAAAAAGTATAAGTATACTTAATATACTTAAGTATATTAATTATATATATTAGTATAGTATACTTTAAATACTTAAGTATACTTCATTAAACTAAAATATGAACTAGAAGTACGCAATACTGTATGTGCATTGGAAGTCTAATAAAAAGTGTACTACTAGTATACTTTAAGAATACTTAAACTAAAAATGTGAACTTGAAGTACATAGAGTAGCATGCTTAAAGTATTCTCGAAGTCGAACAGCCGGGTACTTTGTCACGTGACTGTGTTGCGGAAGTCTTGTTTGGGGGTATACAAACGAGTGCTTCGGCGGGTGAAATTGGTAAAATGGTGAAAAGTTGCTGCGTTAAGGACGTCACTTCGCACATAAAAAAAAACATCCCGATAGAAACTACTTCATTTTTCCTACATCAGGAGCGAGAAGGGAGAAATGGAAAGCTGCAGTCAACAGAGGCATCCAAAAACCAGATGGATCTGTAAATCCTGCAAAGCTTTGGTCACCACGAAGCAAGCACACATATGTGTGTTCGGCACATTTTATTACCGGTACGTATTAGTATTGCTTTTAGAAACATAAAAAAGAAAATAGAGGTCATTTATAACAGTTGTTAGCACTGTAATTGATTAAACATCAGTAGGCCATGCACTTGCCCGGCCAGTGTTGAGTCAAATACGTAAAAATACACCTTTTCTGAGACTGTTGTAATTCTAGTCTTTGTTATCTTTAGGACGGAAAGTAAATGTCCAGTCCCATCCAGACTATGTTCCATCCATCTTCCCTCAGCGCCCAGAGTCAGTTGAAGTTACAGCTAACAAACCTTCCCTAAAGGTTGCACGATATGAAAGAGCTGCTCGGAGGGCCAAGAAACCAGGTATGTAATGATTTAATTTACTAAGGGAATACGTAACTTAATATATATATCTTCATAACAGATAACCTAAACAGTGAGGAAAACCTGAAACCTAAAACAAAGAAAGTTCTAATATTGTGTTCATGTGTGTGTCAGAAATATTAAAGTACTGTGTGTTACTGCTAACATGATTAAAATATTTCTCCTCTTTTTCCAATAGCAGTAACGCCCAAAGCACGAAGAAAGCTTTCCATGCCAGAGAGATCCACAGCATCCCCAACACATCATTTGGCTTCACAACAGCCGTCGGAAGATGACACGCATGTCAACAATTCATTGATTGACTTTGCCACACTGTGCAGCGCAGAGCTCCTGACACCAGCATTTACTAGGGGCAAAACACAACTGTCTGCAAAAGAAGTTGAAGTTTCACGAAAAATTTCATCTGTCCTGCTCCACTGAAGGTTCCTGCTCCTCTGAAGGTTCCTGCTCCTCTGAAGGTTCCTGCTCCTCTGAAGGTTCCTGCTCCTCTGAAGGTTCCTGCTCCTCTGAAGGTTCCTGCTCCTCTGAAGGTTCCTGCTCCTCTGAAGGTTCCTGCTCCTCTGAAGGTTCCTGCTCCTCCTCAGGTTCCTGCTCCTCCTCAGGTTCCTGCTCCTCCTCAGGTTCCTGCTCCTCCTAGGTTCCTGCTCCTCCTCAGGTTCCTGCTCCTCCTCAAGGTTCCTGCTCCTCCTCAGGTTCCTGCTCCTCTGAAGGTTCCTGCTCCTCTGAAGGTTCCTGCTCCTCTGAAGGTTCCTGCTCCTCTGAAGGTTCCTGCTCCTCCTCAGGTTCCTGCTCCTCCTCAGGTTCCTGCTCCTCTGAAGGTTCCTGCTCCTCTGAAGGTTCCTGCTCCTCTGAAGGTTCCTGCTCCTCTGAAGGTTCCTGCTCCTCTGAAGGTTCCTGCTCCTCTGAAGGTTCCTGCTCCTCTGAAGGTTCCTGCTCCTCTGAAGGTTCCTGCTCCTCTGAAGGTTCCTGCTCCTCTGAAGGTTCCTGCTCCTCTGAAGGTTCCTGCTCCTCTGAAGGTTCCTGCTCCTCTGAAGGTTCCTGCTCCTCTGAAGGTTCCTGCTCCTCTGAAGGTTCCTGCTCCTCTGAAGGTTCCTGTCAGGATACATGTGGAGCGAGTGATTGGACTGATGAAGAACCGTTTTGGTATCCTGAAAGGTTCTTTACCTGTTCGCTGCATACAGAGTTGCAAAGACGAAAGTATGGATTGCCCACTGTCAAGCTGTGACAAAATTCTGACTGTTTGTGCATCACTGACAAACCTGGGACAGGGGATTGTTTTTAGACAATAGTACTGCTGCATGCAGTTAACCTGTTGGCTTTGTTTTAAAAATACTGACGAATTGAGCCTACAGTTGTATATATGGTATGATAGTGTTTCATTTGTAAAGTTCAAATTTTAGTTTGTTTATTTGATAATTATTGTAGAAAGTAATACTTTCTGAAAATAGTGTCATAATATTTTTTATTCTTCTGCAATCCTTTGATTTGATTTGTATTTTCGGTGGCATGTGAAAGAGCTGTTTTAAAACTGAAATGCTTAGATAGGATACAAATTATGAAAAAAAAATTGTCTGTCTTTAATACAATGAGTAATAAACATTAAAAATAGGACGAAACCATCATTTATGTTGTGCTGTTTTCCTTTTTTATGTGAACATTTTTGCATATTCAGTTTCAGTATGAAAAGCTTTTAAAAATATTAGTTCTACCACTGACATGAAGTTTAAACAAGCTTAAAGTATAGGTGTCATTAACAGTATTGAATGTGCGTCTTTGCTTCAGACTTTGACAAACATACTTGTTCTGCAACACTGTGAGACTTAATTAACTTTTGCTTGTATACAACAGCTAACAAACAAGATGATAAAGAACCAACAATTAGAGAAAACAATTTTTATTGTTATTGTTGCACTGAAAAAAAACACTGCAGTCTTTCATTGTGCGGTCCACAGACAATGAACAACATCATTTTCCAGCTCCCGTTGTGCAAATACATCAGAACATTAAGAAAGATAAAATACAGAGGTAAAAATTGAATGAAAATAGATAAAATAAAAAATACAGTAAAAACAACAGTATCAGCCATATCAAAAAGTCAGGTGGCCATTATTGCACATAACCTTATTGCACATAACCACAGCAAGTTAACCATGTGTGTTTATAAGTCTTAACTGCTGTTAGATAATGAACAATAAAATAATTTTGCAGCTCCCGTTGTGCAAATAAATCAGAACATTAAAAAAGATAAAATAAAGAGGTACAAATACTGTATATATTATTATTATTTACCCACATATCAACCGGTAGTTTATACGGACATTTTTGGAGTCCAGACAGTTTCAGTTTCATACTGTCCCGCTGTCGCGCATCTGGTAGTAAACTGTCTTCGTATTCATAAGACATCCTTCCAAAGATGTGTGCTACACAAAAATATTCGATTCGACTTTACTAGCAAACAAAACCAGAGCCTCTGAACAAAACGAATTCCAATGGTCTAAACCGCAGTTTACCCCCACAACGCAACCTGATGTTGAAATCACGTGATGCGTGACATCACGTCGACTTCGAGAAAAATACTTTATATACACTTACTTGTACTCAAGTATACTAAAAAAAACTAAAAAAAAAAACTTCAAGTATACTTCTTTTTGCTAAGGCCCCAGCGACCCGACCCTAAATAAGCGGAAAAAAATGGATGGATGGAATAAATCTGTCATAAACTCTGGACACATTTATGCTTCACGATACAAGTTCAACCGTGTGAACCTGTAAATGTGAGCTGAATAAACAGCTGTTTCCCTCCTGCAGCTGCAGCTCCTACCTGTTGTGTGCAGGTGTGTCTGAGGTTTCCAGGTGATGTCCAGCAGTCTGCGCTGACGATCGATCTCTTCCTCGTACTGGACGATGGTTTTTTCAAACTCTGTGAATATTTCTTCAGCAGCAGCAGTTAGTCGCTCGCTGATAAACTCTCTCAGAGACTGAACTGAAGACATTGTTGCTGCACACACTCAAACATTCACCTCTCACACACAAACACACATGAACAACAACAAACACAGAGCTAACTATGCTAACGCTGCTAGCACCTTGTTCCACTGGTGTCACACTGTGAAGCTCCGACTAAAACGGAAACATGTTATGATCCCGATAAATTACCATATTTATCAAATAAAACACAATCGATCAATGTAACTATCCGATTCAGTTTAAGTCTTAACTAATGATTCTAACACAATTTTAAATATTCATGAAAACCTCCGCAAACACAGGGAAAGCTAACTATTGCTAACACTGCCAGCGCCATGTTTACTTCCGGTGGTGTCTCACTGTTTAGCTCCGGTAGAAACGGACTGATTTGTTTTTGTTTCAATCAAAAAGCGACACATACAAATAAAACTAACTTTACTTCAACCGTGTAATATCAGCTTAGACTGAGAATGTATTTTTAAATGATTCAACATATACGCTAAGATACTGGAATATGTCTAAAAAAAAGTTAAGTCTGGTCCTCTGGACATTAAAAAAATTGTAGAAACGTTTAGTGCGTTTAGAGCATGCATCAGGGTGTTTAGTCTTTCATCCGAAAGACTTCTTCAGTCTGAGGAGCTGTATTCAGCTCAGTCTTATAAATAGCACCTTCTCATAGTGGATCAACCAGTCTTCTGCTGACAGCCAAAACTAGCTGCTCACATTTAATTTAACCACCAGCATTTAATCTGTTTGCTTTCTTACATTTTACCAATTGGCTTTTATAATGGCTGTGAATGTTTTTGTACAGTGTGACCACTTCTGTTGAACTCACAAACAATCCACTTGTTACACTGTAGAAATAAACTGAAGCATGAAGTCAACAAGTGTTGAGATACTTATACAGTATATTGTACATATTTCTCATGTAAAGCCACTCGTGAGCAGATGAAAGCAAGACCATTCAATTGTTTAAACATTATATTTTAATTCACTGTGAGTCTTAAACCCATTCTGTAAACATATTTTGGGCCAAACAACACAGAACCTCACGAAGCTGTTTGTGTTCCAGCAATTCTTCTGAAGATAGTGTTTTGTGTGTTTCAGTGATATTTGGCGTTAATAAACCAAACATGCAGTCAGAACTGGTTTTAAACAACTTTTAATTCATTTGTTCCAAATTCTTTGTTTGTAATATTTTTTTATATTTTATTTTCCACATTCACATAACTTTTATTCCTCGCAACATTTGTTAGTGTTTCCAAACAAAACTTTACATTAAAAAAAATTAATAAATGAAACAAAGATAACATTTCAGTAGAAGAGTGTGAGAAAACATAATAGAAATAAATTTGACAGAAATGATAAGATTTCTGCTGGCCTGGAGTTATGTACCGGTAATCACTTTAAACTCAAAAACTACATTACCCACATTTTTTTCTTTGCCTTGCACTGGTCGAAAGCGGCAGCTTCTGCTTTTCCTCTCCAGTTTTTTTCCTCACCCTGCGTGGCTCTTTGTCTTGTCTGCAGTTCCTCGGCACTCATCTCTAACGCAAAGTGATTATGGATTTGGTATCATGGACGATCAACTCTATTGACAAGATTTTTTCTACAAAGCGACAAGGTCCGAGGGAGCCAGCTTGCCCGTCACAGACACACTCTGGGAGTTACGTCATGGATTCCTGGGGCCAGTGGAAGGTGATGTGTCTCTCAGTCCTGTCCGGTCTGTGGAGGATGTCAAGGATGTTTACATAATTGGATTTATGGTGGCAGGAGCTTTACTGTTCGGTATCTGTGGAGCACTGTTCTATCGGAAATTGGGGAAGACTTCAGCGGTGATTACTGCCATGTCTAAGCTTCCGAGCCAGAGTGAGCATTTGATCCGTGCCGTGACCTCAATAAATCAGCTGCTTTACGAGCTTAACCGGAAGGTGGTGGCGATTTATGAGAATCGCAGGCCACCCGCGGGTTTTGGGACTCGTCGGCGTGGTGGAATCAATCTGGATGAGGATTCATAGCATGGATCAGTGGAAGTATTCCCCCAATTAAACCATATTGGATTTGGATCGTCCAGCTGGACACTAAAGGCTGCAGGAAAAGTAAACTGTCTGCCTGAATAAAATCAACAATCAAGCTTACCGTATTCGTCGGTATTTAATACGCTCCCGTGTATAATATGCTTTGACCAATTATTGTCAATAAACCAGAAAAAAACGTACATAATACGCTTCAGTGTTTAATACGTATCTATTATGTGTCACCGCTACGTGACGCGTCAGCGCCTCATTTGCCCTGCTTAAAATGGCTGCCACAGAAGCGAGCGAGCACCGATGGACTTCACAAGATTAACATGGTAAAAACAATTATTTCTTTGCGAGAAAAAAAATATTTCTTAGCTGACATTATAGCACAAGGGTTCCTGAGCTTAACCGTTCCTTAATCAATTCACGAAATGTTCAAATCTGCTAGATTTAAATTGTTTCGGTTTGACTGTTTCCAAACAGCCTCGGGGGCGCTACGAAAATAAATTATAAATAAATCAAATTTTATCTCAGATGTCTTCTACAGGTCAACAGTCTGTAAATTGAAGCCATATAATTACACTCTGTAAGCAGAAAAAATATCCACCCAGTAATTTCTGAGCTGTTTATCTAAACCAGGGGTCCCCAAACTTTTTCCTGTGAGGGCCACATAACTTTTCCCTTCTCTGGTGGGGGGCTGGAGTCAGTTTGTAACAGGAAAAAGTGTGACGATTGCAGGAGTGCCTGAATGTAAAAATGTACGGTACAGTATTGTTTTCCAGAAAGCACAATCAAATAACCCTCTCTGGGTTCTTTACAGAAAAAAATCCAGGAAATAAAGTTTAATAAACACTATTTATTAAACAAATAATAACCAAATAACCCTCTCTGGGTTCTGAATAATTTTTTCTCTTACGTAATCTTTTCGTCATTGTTCCGTTCTGTCTTTGAGAGGGGCGGGTTTAGGATTTTTTTTTCTGGGGGTTGTCAAATAGGGGTACAGACCGCAGAAGGGTGGAACAGAATGTCACGTTTTGGATGCGTCAGCGTTTTTCCCAAAACGCTGACACAATAAATTAAATGTGGAACAATAGTTCAAAATAGTTCATAAATAAGGAACATTTTATTGCAAAAATCCAACTTTATTATCAAATACAAATACACATGAAAAAAAATCTAAATGCTCTCTGGTATTGTTCTGGGGGCCGGGCCAAATGTGGAGGAGGGCCGGATCCTGATTTTTTTTGACACATGACGGTCGGTGGACTCTCTGGAAGTGTCCGCTAGCGGACAAAAGTGGTACTGCACCATTTTTAGGCCAAAATGAAAAACAGCGTAGAGCTCCACAGTCACTGGTTGACTTGAAAATGGCTTAAAGACCTTTCTTTTTAATAATAATAATAATAATGTCCTTTTCTGTCATCTGTGTGTTTCCCATACACAGATGAAATTCGTCTCTGCATTTAACCCAACCACCACCAGGTGGTGCAGTGAGCAGCCATAGAAAGCGCCCGGGGAGCTGGAGAATTAGGTGTGCACTCATAGACACCCCAGGGTGTGTAGTGGCCGGGGCGCGAACCCGCGTCCTTCGGGTCCAAAGTCGGAAGCCCTGCCACTACACCATCTTGGCCCCATCTTGGCCCCATCTTTAAGCGAGCCTACTCTGCCTCCACATGATTTTATCTTTGATCTTAGTTGATATTATTATTGATTTTACTTGATTTTATTACTTGTTTTTATTTTGATCTTTGATTTTTGTTGCACTTTGTAACACTTTGAGATTTTTGTTAATGAAAAGTGTGTTATAAATTAAATTCTTTATTATATTATTATTTATCGCACCCCCACACACACACACTGTAATACTGTTTACATTTATTACTACCGTTTACATTTATTACTACTGTTTACATTTACACTACTTTTATATCTACACTACTGCTGATACATATACAGTATTCTCTGACTAGCCTTATTTAAGGATGCCCAATGTGCCTTACTGCATATGCCACTTTGCCTCTATACCAACATCAACTACCTCATACATATACTGTGTACATTAACTCATATGCTGCTTTGCCACTCTTTGCAAATATCAATGCTAGAACCTTCAGTTTATTTTATAGATATACTTTTTATACTACTATGCAAAAACTCAGAACAGTATTACCATACCATACCATACCATTTTATTTATAAAGCACTTTAAACAGGAACAAGTCCACACCAAAGTGCTGGACAAACAAACACGCAACAGGCAACACAGACAATGAAGTACAACACGAAAAACATAAAAACATTGCAGATCATAAATCAAACGATCCAATACAAATCAGCTGGCATTGGCATATTACACTTTTATTATTTCATTTTATGCTTATGTTAATTAAATGTTTAGTGTTTTAGTGTTGGTGTAAATTTTCATACTTTTATACTACTATGCAAAAACTCAGGACAGTGTTACACTTTTACTATTTTATGCTTATGTTTATTAAATGTTTCAGTGTTTTAGTGTTTAAATGGTTACTGTTGCACCGAGGGACTGAGAGAAACGCAATTTCAATCCTGTGTATGTCCTGTACATATTGCAGTTCTGACAATAAAGTTGACTTTGACACCCACTCCCCGGAAAACATTCTGTGAGCGCTTATCAGAAATGCTGGCTGGAAACATCACAGAACTGTGGCTGATCTGAACAAAACCTCATGGACTAAATCTCACCGCCTGGACCTCAAATGCATATGTAAATTGTCTCAACTGTGCTTGCTGGTAGTTTTTTGATGTATCGTATCATGTCCTAATAGATAAGATATGAAATATCTTTTTTGTAATGCCACTATCTACCCTCATGGTTCTTCTACTTTTTCATATCAAAGATTAGTATTCTGATAAGGAATAAGATGGCCGTGCTGAGAACCAGCTGCACTTTGTCCAGCTTTCGGATGACTGTGCGTACACGTTCCCGTTGTACCTTGGTGCAATGTCAATAAAGATATTCTGATTCCTCAGCCTTAAAGGGGAAATCCAGATTGTTTTAGTTGTAAGTATGTTCCTGTACTGCAGTAATAACTACTAAATACTGTGTGGTTCATTTTCTCCACGTTTTCTAAAACTTAAAGCGTACGTGAGTACAGGATTTTCTGGACTATAGGTCGCACCTTTATATAAGTCGCTTTGTCCAATTATTGTCAATAAATTGGAAAAATCCATAAACATGTCGCACCATTATTTAAGTCGCATCTATTATGCGTCACCACTACGCGACGCGTCAGCTCGTCATTTGCCCTGCTGAAAATGACGACCACAGAAGCATGCACGGAAGGACTTTTCACAAGATTAACACGGTAAAAACAATTATTTGTCTGCTGAAAATTATAGCAAACATGTATCTTCGCTTAACCGTTCCTTAATAAATTCACGTAATGGTCAAATCTGCTGGATTTAAATTTTTTCGCTTTGAAAAAGTACAAGGAAAAACAACAAAGCTAACCGCGACACATTTACGTCTATAAAACATCAAATTTTATCTCAAATAACTCCAACAGCTAACAGTTTGTAAATGTACATCTAGTGATTACTTTCTGTAAGTTGGAAAAAAAGAAATCTGCTGTGTGGTTTATGAGCTATTTGCTCAAACATACAAGGAAAAATCAACGAAGCTAACCGCAACATTTACGTCTATAAAACATCGAATTTTATCTCAAACATCTCATAAAGCTAATCGGTTGTAAATATCCATATAGTGATTATGTTCTGTAAGTTTGATCAAAATCTGTCCTGTGGTTCTTGACCTATTTTGCTAACAAACACTGAGCTAACTGCGAAGTAGCTAGTTCATACCTCCAGAGCAGGAGGCCGGGCTGCGACAGAGTGAGTCCGTCCAGAGGAGGCTGCCGGTTGGACACACATGAGCTGGAAACGGTCGGTGGTAGGGATGTAACGGTACACGTGGGTGTACCGAACCGTTTCGGTAAAGCACGTTCGGTTCGGTCCACCTGCGTACCGTTTTGGTTATTTTTTCACTCATTGGACGTTATGAAAAGGGGAATTTATGCACCGCGGAACAAAATTTCCTGAGCGCGTTTCAGCACAGAGCTATTATCGTGCAGCATTTAGCCATTAGCATCTCGTGTGCGATCTCCTGTTTGGGAACGTTATGGCTTTCTTGTTAAAAGACGAGCGCAAATCCAAAGCTGTGTGTGGACTTTGTTTCATGAAGACTGGATCTGCAGCCGCAACATGTCTAACGTGAACGCGCTTGAAACTACGTCATCCGAACGTGAACAAAGTAAAAGCAACTTGTTGCAAAAACACTGCTAACAGCAGCAGCATTAAAACAACTTAATCAGGTAATTCAGATCGGTCCAGATCAATAACACAAACTGTATGAGTTTTCAAATATCTGAATCTAAGTCTGAATGTTGTTTTATGCGCAGGCTTTAAAGTAATTGATCCTCGCTATGAGACATTCATCACGTCAACACTTAAGTAAAAAAGTTCATCACTTTATGAAAAAACTAAAACTGATATTGTCAACAAGTCCTGGAACAGATTAAAGCCCTGCCCTGATAAGGAGTGAGAGATTCTACCGTTCAAGAAGAGGTATTGTTCTTTTATTATTATTATCTAAATAATCGTTTTTATTTAAAATCATAATCTTATTAACTTTTTTTTTTACCTCTTTGTGTTTTATTTCCAGTCTGGGACAGAGGTAGCAGCTGTCTTCTTCCACTTGTCACTGACAGGGCGGCCGTGGTGTAGTGGTAATGGCAGTCGACCCCTGATCGGAAGGTTGGAGGTTCGAATCCCGCATCCGCCCACCATGTGTCGTTGTGTCCCTGGGCAAGACACTTAACCCCGAGTTGCTCCCGGTAGGTCTGGATGGCGCCTTGCAAGGCAGGCTACCACTACCGGTGTATGAATGTCTGAATGAATGGGTGGATGGCTGGTATTGTAAAGCGCTTTGGGGCTCCTCACAGGGGGCTGGAAAGCGCTATATAAATAAGCTCCATTTACCATTTACTTCAGGGACAGACATCCACCAGAGATCACCTGCAGCTAAGAAGTGTGTGACAGTGCTGGGCAACGCTAATAAAAAAATTTGTTCCACAATTTCTAAAACGCTTATTAAATTTTTTAGGTCCACAATTTCAAAAGCACAAATGTCTTATGAAAATTAGGGGAAGCTAATCTAATCCGCTATTTATATATTTCTATATTATATAAATATATATTTATATATAGCCGGCAGCGTTATCAATATTTGCACTACACTGCCAACTGAAAAGTAACAAAAATGATCCTAAAAGGATGAAATTACAAAAATCAAAGGATTTATTTAATACCCGCTCATTCTCAATCAGTTCATCTGGACAGTTTCTTTTTTGTAGAAACGTTTGTAATGGTGTAACGTTTGTAATTGCTGTAGCCAAGATGGTAAACCATCTTGGCTACAGCAAACTGGTTGGTCCACTTAAGTTGTTTACTTGGTGGGTTAACTTCAGTGTGCTTTGGACTACTCTGACTGACGAAGCCCTCTGGAGTGAGGGTGAAACGTTTCTACAAAAAAGAAACTGTCCAGATGAACTGATTGAGAATGAGCGGATTTGATACCTGGACTATTGAGAATGAACTTTCTTGATTTATTTAATACTTTACGTACATATATTCTATTCGGCCACGAAATTAACAAAAAATAGAATGATCTTTTAATCCCTAAAACCACGTTTAAATCTCAAATACACGGGTGTGTCGCCACCGCATTTATACATAAAAGTAACCCAAATACATGAAACTAACGACTCGCCGTCGAATGGTCGACACAAAACACACAATAAAATCCTCCGGCCACGTTAATTTGGCTTGAAACAGCGGGGTTCTCTACGGATTTATCCATTAGTAACCCAGCACTACCAACAGGCAGACACAGAGTTAGCGTCTATAGGTAGTCAACAGATTTAATGAAAAGTAACTAAAATACATAAAAATAACGACTCACCGTCAAATGGTCGACACAAAACACACAATAAAATCCTCCGGCCGCGTTAATTTGGCTTGAAACAGCGGGGTTCTCTACGGATTTA
Organism: Garcialebias charrua; assembly: GCA_038048925.1. NCBI lineage: Eukaryota > Metazoa > Chordata > Actinopteri > Cyprinodontiformes > Rivulidae > Garcialebias > Garcialebias charrua. The sequence goes on along the minus strand of JBBPBX010001036.1, from coordinate 98,274 downwards.
TCCAAGTACCCAGCACAAACAGTAGCCACAGAATTAGCCCCCGAGTTCACCTCTGACCCGGAAGATGTCAAGATGGAATAGTCCATTTTTAGTAGGGGGATAAAGAAATCGACCGTTTTTTTAATTGCGTATTTAATGATCGTTTTCATCGTAACTATAATTATTTTTATGTTAAATGTACATTAACAAGCAGGATCAATGTTAGGGATGTAGGTGACTGGCCGGGGCGCGGCGGCCCCATGCTGATTGGATCCCCAGGCAACGGCATCATTTACCTACATGGTAGATCCGAGTCTGTTCTCAGCTCTGCCCCCCTCCCCCTCACACCCTTTCCTCCTCTCTGCTCTACGGTGGGGAAAAAGGTAAAACAAGCCAGCATAAGAGCTTGTAAATAAGTTTATTGGTTTTTACTGATAGATAATTAGTTATTAGCGGTACTGCATTTTAAATAAAAATAGCACAAATCCGCTTATGAATTATAAAAGTTAGTCAATTCACAAAAACGCTGACAAAAAGTTTAGGTCCACTGTAAGCGGATTAGCGCTTTAGCGCTCCCTAGCGTTCATATGCCCACCACTGGTGTGTGATAACTGAACTGAACTCTGAACTTTTTCAGGACCTGTCCCACCTGGAGGAGCAGGTCCAAGAAGAGGTTGTGAGTACAGTAATGAGGACAAATACAACCACACTGCTGCTACTGGACAAAAACTTGATTAGTTAGATTGTAAACAGTCTGTTGCTGCTTATTGTTCTGGTTCTGACTGTTATTGTATTTATTAAGATTTTTATTATTGTTAATATAGTTTATTTATTGTAGAGTGCTGTTTATTTAAAATATCATCCAAATGGGTCACTTTTATTTATTACTACAATACAATACAAACGTATTTTTGGCATATTTTCAAAATAAACATTTTGTAAGTCTTTATTTTGTCTTTTTTTTTTGTACCGAAAATAAACCGAACTGAGCCCTCCTTGTAACTAAACCAAACCGAAATGTGATTTTAGCGTACCGTTACACCCCTAGTCGGTGGACTCTCTGGAAGTGTCAATCAGAACTCCAGAGCAGGAGGCCGGGCTGCGACAGACTGATGCCTGGTACCCACTGCCCCCGGTTTCGGGCGGCTGAAGCGGCCGGTTTACATTCAAAGTCTATGAGGAGACGCGTGGAGTCACGGCGAGCCGGGAAGCAGCGCGATTCAAGTGATCGAAGCGGCGCAGGGGCAGCCTGAACACGCACGCGCGCGTCGGCGTCGAACTGCCAACGCCATAAAATCTGATCTCTGGTGGCTCGACGCGTCCAGCAAACAGTCGAGAGAGCCTCTGCTATCTGATTACACAACCACAACGGGACTTTTTTTTTACTTTTTAAACTCACCGGATCGAGCCTCCATGAATTGGAACCAAACTCCGGTAATAAATGTGGCATTTTTACAGTTGCTGCTGACAGGCTGCTGTACTCTCCAGTGTAGATCACCCCAAACATAAAAAAAACGTTTTATCTCATCAAAGACCGTCGGAGGTGCAGTTAACACAACAAATGAACCTGGAAAACAAGCTAGAGACTCCTCCCTCTGCCACCCCCTAGTGTACGTCATCAGACAGTCTTCAGTGGCCAGTGGGACCGTGACCAGCGGCCAAAAGGGGGCGGCAGGCGCGTTTCGAGTTGTGCAGTGGGGACCAGGCATGAGTCCGTCCAGAGTAGGCTCTCGTCGGACACATGAGGTGGGAACGGTTGGTGTACCCTAGCGGACAAAGGTGGTACTGCACTATTTTTGCCCAAATGGAAAAACAGTCATATCTGAGCCAAAAATTGGTCTAAAAATATGGGGGAAAAATCCATAAACAAGTCTCACCTCTCTATAAGTCGCAGGGCATGCAAATTAGGCAAAAAGGTGCAACTTATAGTCCTGAAAATACGGACAATAATCTGTAACTCAGAGGGGCAGCACAGTGGATCAGTTGGTAGAGCTGCTGCCTCTCAGCAAGAAGCTCGTCGGGTCAAATCCCGTCTGGAAACCTTTCTGGGTGGAGTTTCATGTTATCTCCGTGCATGCGTGAGATTTCTCCGGTTTCCTCCCACAGACCAAAAACATGCACGTTAGGTACAGTGGTAACTCTAAACTGTCTCTAGGTGAGGTGTGATGGATTGGACATGCCCTGTCCCTGTGATGAACTGAGACATGTCCAGGTGTCCCTGTGATGAACTGAGACATGTCCAGGTGTCCCTGTGATGAACTGAGACATATCCAGGTGTCCCTGTGATGAACTGAGACATGTCCAGGTGTCCTCGCCTCTCGCACAGTGACCCGTAAAGGAAGAAGCAGATAAAGATGACGGATGCTTGTAATTCAGAGGTTCATTATTTTACATTTTGACCCCAAAAATCTAAGTTTCAGACACAGGACATGGGACCCCCACCCCCCAAACCACTTCCCACATATTACAGAGGAGTCCAGAAAACAAGCCTAAATTATCACAAAAACTTTAAAAACAATATTTTCAAATCACCATCTGCTCCCCCGGGAACCCTAGATATCAGCTCTCTGCTCCACACAGAGGGCTGTGGTTGCTCGGTGGTCTGTGGTTGCGTCAGGAAGGGCATCCGGCGTAAAAAAAACTGCCAAATCTTCGTGCGACCAGTTCGCTGTGGCGACTCCTAACGCAGGGAAAAAAGCCGAAAGAAGAAAAAAAAAAAAAAAAAATCATTTAAATATTTAAATAGACGGATGGATGGAAGATCTGTTAGTCCTCACACTTGATGTTGGGGATGACTCTCAGCTGCTACCAGACCAATTAAAGCTCAGTGTCAGTAAAACTGAGTCTTAGCTGTTGAGCAGCTGGTGAAACGGGCTCAGACCAACTTTAACTACATAACTGACAATTAACCGTGTTTCAGCTCACCTGTGAACTCTCAGGTGTCTCATCAAAACAATCTTTTTATCAAAACCTTTTCCACAGGTCTAACAGGAGAAGGACTTCTCACCTGTGTGAATATTCATGTGATAGGTCAAACTACCTTTTTGGCTGAAACTCTTTCCACAGGTCTGACATGAGAAGGACTTCTCACCTGTGTGAATCTTCATGTGACGGGTCAAATGACTTTTGCAAGTGAAACTCTTTCCACAGGTGAGACACGAGAAGGACTTCTCACCTGTGTGACTGTTCATGTGACGGGCCAAACTACTGTTACGAGCAAAACTCTTTCCACAGGTGAGACACGAGAAGGACTTCTCACCTGTGTGAATAGTCAGGTGTTCACTCAAATTACTTTTATATCTGAAACTTTTTCCACAGGTCTGACATGCGAAGGACTTCTCATCTGTGTGTGTTTTCATGTGATAAAACAAAGTACTTCTATGTCTGAAACTTCTTCCACAAGTGAGACATGAGAAGGACCTCACACCTGTGTGAGTTCTGACGTGTTCTGACATGTTCTTCCGTCTCTTTAGTTCTGGATGGTCCACATCGTCTCTGGGATCTCTGGTGTCTGGACTTCTCTTCTTTGGTTTCAGCTCCTCGTCTCTGCTGGATCTGGTCCTGTTTCCTGTTTGATCCTGGTCCTCAGCTTCAGGACCGTTTGGACAAAGGAGGCGGTCCGATTGTGGTTCTGGTTCCCAGTGGTATCTTTGCTCATTAGCAGGAGTCCCCCTGAAGGTCTCAGCCTCCAGCTTCAGAACCAACTGCTCCTCATCCTGACTGATACAGAGTTCCTCCAGCTCCTTTTTAATCTGTGGAGGTCCAGGTTCTTCTTGGTTCTCTTTGTTATCTGGAAGTTCTGGTTCCTCCTGGTCCTCTCTGATCTGTGGAGGTTTTGGTTCCACCAGTTCCTCTTTAATCTGTGGGAGTTCTGGTTCCTGTTGATCCTCTCTAATCTCTGGAAGTGAAAACAGAAGAAAAAAAAAAACATTTTTTGTGACAAGAAAGTTAATTCTCAATAGTCCAGGTATCAAATCCGCTCATTCTCAATCAGTTCATCTGGACAGTTTCTTTTTAGCAGAAACGTTTCACCCTCACTCCAGAGGGCTTCCTCAGTCTACCAAGTGAAGTTAACCCACTAGGTGGGTTAACTTCAGTGTGCTTTGGACTACTCTGACTGAGGAAGCCCTCTGGAGTGAGGGTGAAACGTTTCTGCTAAAAAGAAACTGTCCAGATGAACTGATTGAGAATGAGCGGATTTGATACCTGGACTATTGAGAATTAACTTTCTTGTCTTGAACCACTTTGGACATGTCTGCCTGCCTGGGAGGAGTCGACGAGGGACACGCCCCCAGAAACCATCTTGGCTACAGCAAACTGGTTGGTCCACATAAGTTGCTTACTTGGTGGGTTAACTTCAGTGTGCTTTGGACTACTCTGACTGAGGAAGCCCTCTGGAGTGAGGGTGAAACGTTTCTGCTAAAAAGAAACTGTCCAGATGAACTGATTGAGAATGAGCGGATTTGATACCTGGACTATTGAGAATTAACTTTCTTGTCTTGAACCACTTTGGACATGTCTGCCTGCCTGGGAGGAGTCGACGAGGGACACGCCCCCAGAAACCATCTTGGCTACAGCAAACTGGTTGGTCCACATAAGTTGCTTACTTGGTGGGTTAACTTCAGTGTGCTTTGGACTACTCTGACTGAGGAAGCCCTCTGGAGTGAGGGTGAAACGTTTCTGCTAAAAAGAAACTGTCCAGATGAACTGATTGAGAATGAGCGGATTTGATACCTGGACTATTGAGAATTAACTTTCTTGTCTTGAACCACTTTGGACATGTCTGCCTGCCTGGGAGGAGTCGACGAGGGACACGCCCCCAGAAACCATCTTGGCTACAGCAAACTGGTTGGTCCACATAAGTTGCTTACTTGGTGGGTTAACTTCAGTGTGCTTTGGACTACTCTGACTGAGGAAGCCCTCTGGAGTGAGGGTGAAACGTTTCTGCTAAAAAGAAACTGTCCAGATGAACTGATTGAGAATGAGCGGATTTGATACCTGGACTATTGAGAATTAACTTTCTTGTCTTGAACCACTTTGGACATGTCTGCCTGCCTGGGAGGAGTCGACGAGGGACACGCCCCCAGAAACCATCTTGGCTACAGCAAACTGGTTGGTCCACATAAGTTGCTTACTTGGTGGGTTAACTTCAGTGTGCTTTGGACTACTCTGACTGAGGAAGCCCTCTGGAGTGAGGGTGAAACGTTTCTGCTAAAAAGAAACTGTCCAGATGAACTGATTGAGAATGAGCGGATTTTTTGTGACAATAAAGAAACTGCATTTTAATCATGTGTTGATTTCAAAATGATTCATAATGGATCAGTTCAATTGAAATGAGAGGAACACACAGGTGGGCAGCACGGTGGCACAACTGGTAAAGCTGCTGCCTCTCAGCAAGCAGGTCCCCGGTTCAAATCCCGGTCCAGGGACCTTTCTGGGTGGAGTTTGCATGTTCCCTCCGTGCATGCGTGGGTTTTCTCCGGTTTCCTCCCACAGACCAAAAACATACATGTTAGATTGAATGTCCCTAGGTGTGAGAGAGATTGAATGGTTGTTTGTCTTGTTTTTCTCTCTGTGTCCCTGTGATGGACTGGAGACCTGTCCAGGGTGTACCCGCCACTCACACAGTGATTGCTGGACATGGGCACCGGCGACCCCTGTGACCCAAAATGTAACAATCAGGTAAAACATAATGGAAGGATGGATGAAACACACAGATATAGAAAGAAGACAGAGCAAGCCCCGCCACCCAGGCCAGGCAGTGTACGTTAGGAAAACATGTGATAATCTGTCATGTTATAGATATAAAATGAGGCATATGTTTGCTAGCGTTAATTCTAATGACCAATCATACTGGCTACCTGACAGGTTGTTATCTGTAAGTTGTTTGAGAAAAAAAAAACTATGCAGGACTTCATGCAAGCTTGTTGACGATAAAAGCCCAGCAACAGACTGACGGCATGAGCTGAAACATTTACTTATTGCTGTTCTTCTATACTAACTTAATTGAGATATTTAAGATATTCCTGGAATATCTTACAAAAAGATCAGAAGATCTTGGCCTTGACTCTAAATGGTTTTAAGTATCTGTTGGAATCCTGGCAAAAACCAATGCAGACATGTTCCGGTTTTTGATTTTCTACATCTACCTTATAATCTGTCTGTTTTGCTACTTTGACATCTTTTTTTTAACTTGTTAAAAAATCTGTATGTCTCTCTTATGCTTCCCTTAGCAAAAAGAAGTATACTTAAAGTTCATTTTGTCAGTATACTTGAGTATAAGTATATCCGGTATACTCCACACTATGTACTTGTAGTATACTACAAGTATACTTATTTTAATACTTTTTCAGACTGATTTGGGACGATTTAAGTTTATAAAAGTATACTATTAGTATACTTTCCTATATACTTCTAGTTTATAATTTAGTTATCATAAGTATACTTTAAGTATACAACAAGTAACTTAAAGTATACTAGTAGTACACTTTTAATTAGACTTCCAATGTACTTAGTGTACTTCAAGCTCATATTAGTTTTATCGAAGTATACTTAAAGTATACTAGTAGTACACTTTTAATTAGACTTCCAGTGTACTTATAGTGTACCGGTACTTCAAGTTCATTTTTTAGTTTATTGAAGTATACTTTAAGTATACCACTAGTATAAAATCAAAAAAGGCGTTCAATACAGGATCAACTGGACTTTATTTGTTGCAGAAAACGTTTCGACTTCTGTCCAGACTTCTGTCGAAACGTTTTCTGCAACAAATAAAGTCCAGTTGATCCTGTATTGAACGCCTTTTTTGATTTTATCATGTCCTGGACGATGAGAATCTTCACCAGCATACCACTAGTATACTTTTCTTTAAACTCCAAATGCACTTGTTATATACTACAAGTTCATACTTCAGTTTATTAAAGTATACTTAAAGTATACCACTAGTACACTTTTTCAAATACTTCCAATGCACTTATTTACTTTTAGTTTACAGTTTAGTTAATCATTTAAGTTAAATTTCTGAATTTCTAAAACCAATACCATGTTGTCATTGTAATTGTTATGTTACACTTGTAAGTTTGCTTAGCAATACTTGCACAATACTATTTATATGCTAAAAATTATTTTTTAAAGTATTCTGAAAGATGTGTTTACAAAGTCATAAAACAAGGTCTTGAGAACTTCAATATTTTTATATAAAATTAAGGTGCAGCTCAAAAACAGTTTACAAAACAGCAGCATTTAAAATGAATCCCTTCCCAGTTTTAAAAATTGAAAAGGTGCACATTTGCATTTCAAGGTGTAAACATAAAGTCCAGAACACAATGTAAAAATGTGTGCATTTGCTTAAACAAAGCAAAAATAGTGTCTCCAACTGGAAACTGAAGTCTTTCCTTTTCAGAAGGCATCTTCACATCTTTGGGGGGGGGAGAAGAAAAAAAAAACTTCACCGGTAGTTGTTTGGCATAGTTTATGTTGTTGCATTTTTTTCTTATGACTCTTCGCACATCTTGCATGGTGGTGTCAGGGAACTTTGCCTTGGTGTAACTGAATGAAAAAAAACAAAAACAAAAAACAGAAATTACTCCAATGTTACACCATTCCATCATCAGTGTAATTACGCTCACATCAAACAGTTCCTTAAAATAGGTCTCTAGATTTCACGAGTGATAAACAATAATTTAGTAAAATTTTAAAATATATTTTAATGTGTTAAAATATACACATGTTAAAATATACTTAAAATAAAAGTTTATCAATTAAAGTCTAATGTTAAAAGTAATTATGCTTCCCTTTAAAAAAAAACAAGTTATGCTCTAGGATATTTTTGATTTAACAACTACGAATAATAACCTGCATTTAGCTTTGATTGTGAACTTTTTTGGGGCGGCCGTGGCGTAGTGGTAATGGCAGTCGTCCCCTGATCGGAAGGTTGGAGGTTCGAATCCCGGTTCCCCAAACCATGTGTCGTTGTGTCCCTGGGCAAGACACTTAACCCCGAGTTGCTCCCGGTACGACTGGAAAGGCGCCTTGCATGGCAGTCTGCCGCTACCGGTTTATGAATGCGTGTATGAATGGGTGGATGGTTGGTATTGTAAAGCACTTTGGGGCTCCTCACAGGGGGCTAGAAAGCGCTATATAAATAAGCTCCATTTACCATTACCATTTTTTTAATTATAGAGCACATAACCAAATCCAATCCAATCCATATGGTATCAGTGAATGGCATTTTTAGGTGATTGTATCAGAATTTGCATCAACCATGAACGGAGCATGGAACATTACAGTAATTTGTTCATAAAACGATAAAAACATTAGGAATGTATGTGGGAGATGAAAAGATGAGCCACAATAGGAAAATTCAGTAACTTGGGCATGGGGGATGGAGAGCTGAGCTAAAACGTGAGCAGGTACCTGCTTTGTTGTCATCTTCAGTCATCAGCTGCTTGATCTTCTGTCTGTTCCGCAGAGCTTCAATGAGACGAGGCAGGGTGACGTCATCATTTGGGTCAGTCAGCTCAGAGGAGGGTAGAGGGGTAGCATCAGGTTTCTTATAACAGAGGAGGTCCCATCTAAAGAAACGGAGCGAAAATCTGCAATTTAATACCGCCCAAAAGGTTTTTATATTTATTCAATTCCTTTGTAAATCCTTTAATAAGATTTTCTTTCCTTACATTGCCTTTCTTAAAACATTTATTGGATGATATTTCTGTACTTTGATAGTTTTTATGGTTGACTTTTTTGTCTACTGGGCCACCACGCTCCTCTAACTTGCATGATAGCTCCTCTGTGAAGGCCTGGTTTCTATAGCGACGGCCTGGTTTCTATAGCGACGGCCTGGAGTGAAGCCACAGATGAGTTTGTCCATGGGACGAGCCACTTCCACCTCCTGGGTCATCTCTGCAAACCGCATCACCAGCTGCACAGAGCACGTCTTGCTTATTTGACGAAACAAATACATTTTGTCTGTATAATAAGGACTCAGTGATCATGTTGGAGGTGTTCATCTTTAGGCTGAAAACAAACCTTGTTTGTGCCACACGTCTGGTTTTCTCTGAGTATTTCGATGCAGGTCCGCAGATTCAGCAACGACTGATTAATGTTACCTGTAAAGTAAAATGATATTAGGTTAAGTGAAACAAAGGTTGAGAGTAAAATCAGATCCTGCTGTTGGATAACAAACCTGCTTCACGTATCCATGTGCCTTTTGCCCCGGTCCTGCCAGTGCGCTCACTCCCTGCCAAGTCCACCAGGCACAGCTGACTAACTGTAACCTGGTTCTTATCCTGACAAATCAAAAAGTGACAAAACTGAATTGTGAAAACTGTAATTCATCTCAGTTGGTACTACGACTGTGGTTCCAGCTGACCTGGAGAATGTTGTCACCATCAAGAGGAGCCTGAGCCAGCTTGATGATGAACACGCTGTGTGAGCGACTCGACTCCCTGTTTAACCGAGTGTTTGCAACCTTCCTCTTCTTTTGACCTGGAGAGAGATAAAAATATATCACCACAAAAAACGTAAAAAAAAAGAAACAGCATAATAATTAATTCTACAATTTCAACTCTTCCAATTTATGGCATCAAGCTGATCCTTTTGCATACCATCAAGATTCAAGATTCAAGAGCTTTTATTAACATTGCACCAGTTGTCACCAATACAGCGTGATAATGTATTCACAGTCATCCCGAGATGGAGAGTGTGTAAAGCTGCTGCTTATTCAGAACACATGACATGTTCTTCAGCGCGGCCTCTCTCATCCGTTTTGGGATGAAGGTCAAAGTGTGAAAAAGGAAAGTACCATGAGGGTCACAGCGTTGGTATTAAAAAAAATGTATCACATTTTGTCTGCCAAGACACCGCATGACACAGTAAAAACTATACCAATAAGCACATTTAGACAGTTACATGTTGCATGTTGAGACTGAGGCAGGGAGGATTCTGTCCATGAGACATTCCAGATAGCCTCCGATAACGCTCATAGAAAAGTTCTCCGGGGGGGGGGGAGGTAGCAGACAAGACAAAGAGCAGCTGTTTTTGTCCACAGTAAAGCACATCTCAGGAGAAATTAGATATCCAGCCTTTTTCAAGGCTGTTTCCAAGGGAGTCAGATAAGAATTGACAAATATTTTCATTTCAGGCTCACATTGTAATTTCTGTAGCCTTCAGTCTGTAAGGGCGACTCTGTTCCAAGTGATCCAATTCGGGACTTTTTCCACTGATCCAAGCTCTGACCTCAGATGTTGACCACAGCGTGCAGAGTCCCAGTCTGAGGGTGATCTGTTCACCCTCTGGATAAGCTCGCAAACAGCTGATTTCTCGAGGTCACTGCGCAGACCAGACGTCGGGTGCTCCAGGCATTAAGTCCTGCTGAAGTCTCCCTCAGGGAAGAGGGAAAGACTAGCGACTGCCTCCGTCGAGAGCCAAGGTTGAAATGGGGTATCATATCAATTCTTATCTATCATTTATGTGTGCAATCAGAAGATGTAGAAAGAAATTGTATTGTAATGTTTCCCCAAATGGATCAATAACATACAGTATCCATGCATTCAGTTAATTACCGTGTCATCAGGGTCAGACAACACTTGAACAGAGATGGGTGGAGCAACAAGTGTCTGTACAGTTGGTGTTGAGTGGTCAAAGCTGAGATCCGATCGCCACATCTTTCAACTGTTTCACAACTGCTGGAAGCTCTGTAAAAGAAAAAAACAAACAAGGGCAAAAGAACAAAAATTGTGAGTCACTATAGTTTTTTGATACCATTCAAACTTTACATTAGTCATTTGTGCAATGAAGAGCTGAGATATAAATAAGGAGGAACAGGAAGTAGGAGTCTGATCTAAAGAATAAATATAACATTCAAACAAGGCGTTCTCCATTTCCACATTTGGTTTTAAAAATAAGTGTCTCATCACTTGCTTCACTCAAACTACTTGCTAGAAATTACCTCTCAAGGCATCTAATATCAGTTTTCCTTCAGCCTCTAGTTTTCTGCCTGAAGCAGCCACAAAAACAGTAATGTTGCAGAAATACGTATTTCAAGTAAATTAGTATTTCAGCCTGGCTGCGGTTATTGTTCTGCTGGCTAGTAAGCGCATGTGTGTTAACGGAGATGTGACGCAAACATGCTTGCGTGGATGCGGGGCCTTGTCTCTTTGAAAAACCATCTAGGAACTTGAAGCAAGCCCCCCCCCCAAAAAAAAAAAAAAACTCGTAGCATATATGGGTTATTTAAACGCTAGAATAACATATTCTAACCTGCAGTGTTTTACTTGCCTCAATTCATCTACCTCGGCAACGTAACAAACCAGTTTTAGCTTGTTAGCTTACCGTTAGCTTAGCTTTTAGCCTCAGCAGGTTTTGTTAATACAAGTGAAAAAAGCCAAAACATCTAGCAAATAAACAACACAGAACCGATTACCTTCAACTTCCAACTGAATGTCCAGTCGTCGTCCAGACCAGTCAACGTCTAATAAAAAGCTAGTTTTACGAGCGCTGAGTCCGACAGAAGAGCTTCTTGTCCGGCAGATGAAAAGGAAATAGCTACATTTGAATGAAGCGCGAAGCAAGAGTCGCGTTGATTGGTTGGATATGATCACATGCTACTTCCCCCGATAAACAAGAGAGGCGTTGATTGGTTAGGACGTGATCACGTTCTACTTCCCCCAATCCAATCATAACGTTTGGTTAAGGAAGCCAACATACAGAAAAATGGCAGAAAGCAAACAACTTCACAAGTACCTGAAAATGAATGTTTCACCTCATGCCTGGAGTAATGCAGAATAAAATTCAATAATGATACTAATAATAATGATGACGATGACGACGATGATGATGATGATACCCTGATGCATGCTCAACAACAACAACAACAACAACAACAACAACAACAACAACAACAACAACAACAACAACAACAACATAATGATATTCTTGAATAAATAATAAGGTAATTACATTTGTTAAAAAATACATAAAAAAGGATTGAGCTGTATTAAAAATGCATTCTTAATAGTATCTAATGTAGTTCATAAAAACTCAACTTCAAGTACACAGCCTTATTTTCAAGTATAAAATGAGTATACTCTTAGTACACTTAAATAAACTTATTTTTAGTATATCTCAGACAAGTACCTAAAAAGTATACTTCAAGTCAGATTAGTACACAGCCTTATTTTAAAGTATAAAATAAGTATACTCTTAGTATACTTAAATAAACGTCTTTTTAGTATATTTCAGATAAGTACTTAAAAAGTATACTTCAAGTCACATAAGTACCTAAAAAGTATACTTGAAGTATACTTAAATATACTTCTTGTCTATTGTTGATTGTCCAAGGAAAATCTACTGTCGCTGTTGTCATCATTCTTTGTTTATAGCCAGGTCTCTCTTTTAAATGAGTCCTCGAGGCTCAATGAGATTAACCTGCCTAAATAAAGGTTGAATGAAAAAAAAGTATTTACACAAGTGATGGGTTTCAAAACAACCCTTCAGCTTCTAAAAAAATGAATCAGACAAATGACAAGAGTTAACACGGGGTAAATAACTTTGCAAAGTGGGAAATTGTCTCCTAAAAAGCGGAGAACGAAGTCCAATTTGAAAAGGCCTGCACCCACCTTTTATTCACTTGGCGGGCGGGTATTTTTACAACAGAACAGGTTCAGACAGTTTTCACACAATAGATGTGGTCAGTTTTGACCGAGGCAAGAACAGCAGGTTTCAAAAACAAAGAACATTCTTTTGGTGTTCTGTCCTTCAGTAAACAAGTATTGTGTAAGATAAATATTTCTCAGGGAGTGACTATAAGTTTAGATGATAAACATTAAAATACTCCAACAACGAGTTAATAGAATTTTTTTTTCCTCTTGCTTCTGCTGTTTATGACTTGAAAACTGAGATTAATCTGCACTTATTACCCTGATGCATGCTCAATAATCCAGGTAGAAACATCTAAAAAAGCTAAATCTGGTCCTCTGGACATTCAAAAAAACAAAACAAAACAAAGCAAAAAAAAAATTTGTAGAAACGTTTCGTCTTTCGTCCGAAAGACTTCCTCAGTCTGAGGTGCTGTGTTCAGCTCAGTCTTCAGCTCAGTCTTCAGCTCAGACAGACAGAAGGAGAAATCACACACAAAACAGGCTCTAGAGCAGTGGTTCTTAACCTTTTTTGAGCTACCGAACCCTCAAGTTTCATATGGCCACTCACCGAACCCCTCTTTTTTAATATATAAAATATGATTTTTTTTCCAAATTCTACAACATCACCTTGCTCAAAGAACAAAAGCAACACAGTGCATGAACTCACAACAACTTTATTCTGGCCCAATAAGAGTTTCATCCCCCAAAAATATTTTTGTACAATTTTTAATCATCAAAGAGGAATTTGGGATAATTTATCTTCAGCTGCTGTTCCGAGTAGCAGATTTGCCATCTTTAATGCAGCTGGTTTTATGAGAGATTCACCAATGGAGTGTGGCTTACCCTGCTGCGATCAAATAAGCAACTTCGTCCGATGCTGCGAGGATCAGTTTGCTAACAGGTACAAATCCAAGAGCAGGCAGAGTGGCCCTTTCATCATATCTGGCTCGTTTCACCTTGAAATTAACAAAAAAGTAGGGGTGTAACGGTACCCTAAAATCACATTTCGGTTTGGTTCAACTACAAGGAGAGCTCGGTTCGGTTTATTTTTGGGTTTTTTCGGTACAAATTTATTTATTTATTTTACAAAATAAAGACTTACAAAATGTTTATTTTGAAAATGTGCCAAAAATATGTTTGTATTGTATTGTAGTAATAAATAAAAGTGACCCATTTGGATGATATTTTAAATAAACAGCACTCTACAATAAATAAACTATATGAACAATAATAAAAATCTTAATAAATGCAATAACAGTCAGAACCAGAACAATAAGCAGCAACAGACTGTTTACAATCTAACTAATCAAGTTTTTGTTCAGTAGCAGCAGTGTGGCTGTATTTGTCCTCATTACTGTACTCACAACTTCTTCTTGGTGGGACAGGTGTTGGAACAGTTCAGAGTTCAGTTCAGTCATCACACACTTCTTAGCTGCAGGTGGATTTACCTCTGTCACAGACTGGAAATAAAAAACAAAAGAGATTAAAAAAAAACAAGTTAATAAGATTATGATTAAAAAAAAAGATTATTTAGATAATAATAAAACAATACCTCTTGAACAATTGAATCTCTCACTCTTCATCATCATGGCAGGGCTTTAATCTGGTCCAGGGCTTGTTGTTGACAACATCAGTTAGTTTTTTCATAAAGAGCTGAACTTTTTGAAGTGTTGACGTGATGAATGTCTCATAGCAACGCTCAGCAACTTTAAAGCCTGCGCATATAACAACGTTCAGACAGATTCAGAGATTTAAAAACTCATACAGCTTGTGTTATTGCTCTGGACCGCTTTGATTACCTGATGAAGTAATACAGCTGCTGTTCACGTTCGGATGAAGTAGTTTTAATGCAGCTGCTGTTCACGTTCGGATGACAGTTTCCAGCGCGTTCACGTGACGTGTTGCTGCTGCGTCACTCAAGCAGCTGCTGCGAGTCTTCATGAAACAAAGTCCACACAAGCTGCGCGTGCGCTCGTCTTTTAACAAGAAAGTTATAACGTTCAAAAACAGGAGACCGCACGAGATGCTAACGGCTAAATGCTGCGCGTGCCACGCGAAAATAGCTCCGTGCTGAAACGCGCCCAGGAAATTTTGTTCCGCGGTGCATATATTCCCCTGTTAAGAACGTTTAATGAGTGAAAAAATAACCGAAACGGTACGCAGCTGGACCGAACCGAACATGGTGTACCGAAACGGTTCGGTACACCCATTACAACCGTTACATGCCTGAAAAAAAGGTAATTATTTGGTTGAAAGTGTCAGAAATTACCACAAAATTTTTAATTGACCTTAAACCAGAAAAAGAGTACTAAAACATGTTGCTGAAAATGTAGAATAAGCTTAAATTAGCAGAAGAAAGCAAAAAGAATATATTTGCCCAATTAGGCTGAAAGAAGCAGAAATGAGCACAAAAATGTGGAAATTATCTGAAGAAAATCTAAAATTAGAAAAAAGATTCAGCTGAAAAGTAGCTAAAATAGCAGAAAGAAGCATCACCAGAATGAAGTTGAGAGAGCACATTTTTGCTGAATTAGGATGACATTTTTTTTAATAAGAGCATTAAATGTGGAATTAGCTTAAAAAGCTAAAATTAGCATAGAAACAACATCATATCTGGCTCGTTCACCTTGAATTCAGCAGGCGTTGTGTTCTTGTATTCTCCGTCTGTGCATCTTCATGAAGTGTTCCTTCAGTTTTGCCGGCGCCAGACTAGTTGCTCAACTTCGTGTTGCATATCATGCAGATAGGACGCTGACTCCCATCCCGTTCCGTGACACAAGTGAATCCATGTCCAACCACTTTCTTTTTTTGCCCGACATATTTACCGTAGTTTGTAAACACACGACGTACAGCCATTGACTTCATGCGCGCGTTATATTTCCGCATCACTGCACTGAATCGTGTGTTGCCAGATTGGGCGGTTCACCGCGATTTTCCTTCTGACTTTTGCGGATAGAGAGTGCTTTGGGCGGGTGGGACTCTATTTGGCAACACCGGTCACAACAGTGTTTACACAAGTGTGTCTTTACATCCGGGGCAGAGACTCCACCAAACCCCTGAGACCCGCTCATCGAACCCCTGGGGTTCGATCGAACCCAGTTTAAGAACCAGTGCTCTAGAGAAATGTGGATATCCTAACTGGGCCTTCCTGAAAGCAGAGAAGAAACCCAAACAGGACTCCAGCCAACCATCAGGTGAAAAGAAGGAACCAAGACCCAGACCAGTGGTCGTTCCGTGTATTGCAGGAGTTTCAGAGACATTAGCTGTGTTTCCATCAAGGTTTCTAGATGCACATTTTGAAGTATTGCATCAGAAAAGCTGAATGGAAACGGCAAGATGCGAATTTACTTCCTCAAATTCTCAAAAAAGTTGATACGCTCGCTTGAGGTGGTTTTTGGGTTCTTCGAAACAGAGCTGATGCGCAAAACGACAGATGGAAACAGATTTGCCGACTCAGTTCTGCCGTAGCGAACATTCACGTCACGTGACTTCGTCTCCGGACAACATGTAACATCGCTAAAACTAGTTGGCATGACAGAATAAATACAACTTGCCCGATAGCAACACATACCTGAAATATTCTCTCCATTTTGCGGAGATGTGTGGTCGGGTCCTGTTTTCAACCGCTACTTCCTGTTTACTGTAGACATGCGTAACGCTGACGTCTGACGTAATGACGCCGACGTCTGACGTAATGCCGCTTTGCGTGGCCTGGTGGATTCGCTTCAAGCCAGTTGATGGAAACACTTCTGCTTCGCATTCAACACTTGCTCTCCCTCAAGGACAGATGTCTCCTCTCGGTCTCCGCTTTGCTTTTGCTTTGTCTTGTCTGTGAAACTGTCCGAGAGCCTCTCTTCTACAAAATCTTCCGAATCATAACTATGGACTTCAATTTGGTCAGTTGGTCCCTCAACACAACTGAAAAAATTTCTTCAATAAGAAGACAGGTTGTAGGCGAGCCGATTTGCCCTGTTGGCATGCACACAGCTAGCCTGGTTTAAACCAGACCCTTGTCCTTCACTTCGCTTTGGACTAGGGTCTGGCATCTCTGCCATAGACAACGATTTCTCCTGGAGATTTTTGAATGGACCAATCAGAGAACAGGAGGCAGAGTTTTGTTAGTTTAGCCTGACGAGGTCCAGGCTATCAGATAAATTGCTCAGAAACCACTCGGTGGATATTTTTTCTGCCACCAGTGTGTAATTATATGTCTTTAATTTACTGACTGTTGGCCTAGATGAAACATTTGAGATAAAATTCGATTTTTTATCATTTATTTTCGTAGCGCACCCGAGGCTGTTTGGAAAATATCAAACCGAAACTATTTAATATCCAGCAGATTTGACCATTTCGTGAATTGATTTAGGAACTGTTAAGCTCAGGAACACTTCTGATATAACGTCAGCTATGAACTATATTTTTTCTCAGCAGAGAAATAATAGTTTTTTACCTTGTTTTGATGAAAATTCGTTCGTGGCGGCAGCCATTTTGAATGACGACGTCAGTCGACATCGTTCAAAACTCCGCCTTCTGCTCTCTGATTGCTCAGGAACACTTCTGATATAACGTCAGCTATGAAATATATTTTTTCTCAGCAGAGAAATAATAGTTTTTTACCTTGTTTTATTGAAAATTCCTTCGTGGCGGCAGCCATTTTGAATGACGACGTCAGTCGACGTCGTTCAAAACTCCGCCTTCTGCTCTCTGATTGGTCCGGTCAAAACCTACCGGAGAAATGGTTGTGGATGGGAGAAGTCCCAGACTGTGAAGTGAAGGGAAATGATAATTGAGCGGAGCTGTGCAGGAAGGCGAGGGCCAGGCTAGCACACAGCTGGATATCTCATCGACTTGGAAGGCTTGATGGTGTGTCTATCTCTGCTGTCATCTGTGGATCTTAAAGGGATTGTGACATGATTTTTTTACTATTCATAAAATTGTTCAAAATATATATATTTTATCATTTAAATATGTTTGTTTTTGCAAACAAAATGATAAATCACTTTAATTTTGCTTTAAAAGTGATTTTGAACTTCAAGCCGTGTTTAATCATGGGAAATCCCATTACACACGAACGCACCATCTGTGATGTCACACCGGGCAGAGCTCTGGGCTTGTCACAGTGCGCAGGTATGAGCAGCTCGACATGAAGGAAGTCTGATACAGCATCAGACCTAAATTAGATCCTGTTGTTTCTTGTTCCATCACCCAAACAATTTTCTGCTTCCCAAAATGAAGACAAATAGCTCAAATCTTCACATAGATTGCTAAATTCGTCCAGTTTTAAATTGTCCGCTATTAAAGACACCACAGCCCTCTGCCCAGTGTGACATCACATATGGTGCGTTCGAGTGTAATCGGATTTCCCATGATTAAACACGGCTTGAAGTTCAAAATCACTTTTAAAGCAAAATTAAAGTGATTTATCATTTTGTTTGCAAAAACAAACATATTTAAATGATAAAATATATATATTTTGAGCAATTTTATGAATAGTAAAAAAATCATGTCACAATCCCTTTAAGGACGCATATTTAATTGGATTTATGATAACTGGTTCCTGCTTTTTGGAATCGGCTGGTTCCTGGTCTATCAACACAAAAGGAATACGGCAGCTAATCTGGACCTGGTCAGGCTGCCTGCCTTACATGATGGCTTGGTTCATGTCTCGAGAAACCAGACTTTTGGCTGAATGGATTACATCTTGGGGATTTTCTGAGACAGGTTCCATTGGTACGGTCATTTTTAATTTGGACATTTCTGAAGCGAGTGGACCGACACAGACTGAAGGTAGATGTCATTAAAGTTCTGCCTGTCTCCAAAAATAATCATGTTTATATGACATTCGGCTCCCCGACTGGCCTTGATAGGCCGTCTTATCTCAAAACGCCTGGGATGTTTTGTAAACTTGACGCTCTCATCCTCCCAAATCTGCTACTCCATGGACGTCAGTGGAGCCCAGCTGAAAAAACATTTGTCATCGGTTCAGAACTTTGGCTTCGTTTTCTGGCAGTGGCCGGCAGCCCCCCCCCTCCAAGTACCTGCCTTTGAGACTCCTCTCTCCTCCCCCTTCTGCGTAATGTCGGTGTCATTATGTGCTTGTGTGCGAGATTTTTTTCATTACCACATGTGTTAGAGAGTTCAAACATTGATCATTTAAACTTATTACTTTAATGTATTCTGATAAATCATTAACCAGTTTGCTTTATTAAAGTCTTTCTGTATGAAACAAAACATCTCTGAAGAACATAACTTGTTGCTTCATGCACACAGAACAAAAACACTGATTAGGCCAGCTCATGTTTTAATCACAGATAAGGTTTTGACATTGCGTTATTGTTTGTTTTTACACTGCCACGTTTTCCATGTGCTATCTGAAACTGTCATCCTGTTACTCATTATTGTCCAACCTTTGAGAGAATAAAAAGCCAGTACGCACTTTCCAATTTGGATTTGATCTCAAACACTTTTGAAACATGTTTCAAAGTGTCTTGAGGTGATCTCCCATTTTCAAAGTCTGCTGCTCTGAAAATTAATTCTTGTCTCTCTTCTTGTCAGAGTCAGAGTCAGAGTCAGAGAGAATTTATTGTCATTTGCACCGCATGTAGTACATGTGTTGAAAACGAGATTATGTACACAGGGTCCCAGTTACATCCAACAACAAATGCAAGAGAAAAACAATAATAACATCTAGGATTAACTAAGAGAGACATCAGCTAGTAATACACTAAGCCCTAATGTAGTAGAAAAACATCATTATAAACAGCAGCACGAACATGAGCAGATGGTCACAGATGAACGCAGATAGTCACAGATGAACGCAGCAACAAGAAACAGATCAGTATCAGCATGATGTGACATTTTGCAGTGTTTATTCTTATTATTTATTTATTCATGAGTCTGACAGCCTCAGGGTAGAAGCTGTTCCTCAGCCTAGTGGTTCTACATTTGATGCTCCTCAACCTCCGTCCCGAGGGGAGTGGTGCAAAGAGTGAGTGTGCTGGGTGAGTGAGGTCTTTCATGTTGTGTGGTTCGTGTTGAAGGTGAAGGTGTTTAAAAATCCTCCATCATTGGTTCCCTGACCGGGATTTTCCGCTTACCTGTCTCCGGTGGGCCCAGAGGACAGACGTGCTACTTGCCCATGTACGGCAGTTTCAAAAGTCTGGTAAGCGTGGACGTTTTACCCCGCCAGGCCAGTGTTCTTTAGGTCCGATTCTCTGGCCATCGACGGGACGGTTTGACGGAAGATCCAGTCGAATACCACACGAACCTGCAAGGAGTGAGTACATGTTATTGCTTCGTACGGCGGGAAGTACGTTATTTGCTTAGTACAACGGAAAGTACTGTCTAGATGTTATTGCTTCGTACGGCGGGAAGTACGTTATTTGCTTAGTACGGCGGAAAGTACTGTCTTGATGTTATTGCTTCGTACGGCGGGAAGTACGTTATTTGCTTAGTACGGCGTGGTAGTACTGTTTTGGTTTGCTTGGCACAGCGAGAAGTGCTGTTAAATTGCTTTGTACTGCGTGGTAGTACTGTTTTGGGTTTGCTTGGCACAGCGGGAAGTGCTGTAAATTGCTTTGTACAGCTAGAAAAGTACTGTTTTTGGTTTGCCTGGCACAGCGAGAAGTGCTGTAAATTGTTTACTTAAGTACAGCTTGAAATACTAGTTTGGGTTGTTTAGCACAGAGAGAAGGTGCTATAAATTTTGCTGACGTACAGCGGGGAGGTACGTAAATAGGACGTTTTTCTTTCTCAGACGCGTCCTGTGAAAGTTGTGTTCATCAGGCTGCATCGGTGAGTGCCTGAGAGTTGTGTGTGCGTTCTTTGTGCTTGTCTGTCTCTCTCTCTCTCTCTCTCTCTTTTTATCTCCCTCTATCTGTGTGAGTTTACCTCCCTTCCTTTCTCCCTCTCTGTGTGTGTAAGAACATGAGTTCACATGTAAATTAGGAGTTTTGAGCTGGCTGCCGAAGTCACAAAGTCAACTTTAAAAAAGAAAAAAGAAAAATAAAGATTAATCAAATAAATTAAAAAGATAAATACTGAAACTAATAATTACTAACTGCGCTGAAAGCAGGCCGGCTCCTCCGGGAACATCTTATCTGGTACAGAGATATCGCCTCCTGTGAAAAACAGAAACAAACAGAAATTTATGCTACTACTAGATCTCAGTTTAAAACGAGACTAAATAATACATATAAAACGTTAATCATTGTATTTTTCTGCACTTACAGTTATAACAGTTATAACAGTTATAACGTGATAAGATCGTCTCTAAAAATGCATCCGGAAACACGGGTCAGCTACCTAAATTATTATTATCTTGAAATAAAATAAAATAAAATATTTGCATGCTTATTTCGAACAATTCAACGTAGCCGAATCGTTTACTAGCATTTGAGAAATCGATCGATCTTGTTTATAAAATTCTAATCCAAATACTTTAGGTTTTAAGCTTAAACAAACGTGGAATTTGAAAATTTTTGCATTTGTTTTGGCGTTAGCAATAGCTGTTCGTTTGCGTTCCGGTTATTAGTTTTTTAACGACAAAAATCCAAATTATTTCGCAGAAGCAAGAGGACAGGATCACGTTTCTTGTGTTAAAAACCTAATGCGAACCGATCCGACTTTAATCAGCTAAAAAATTACGTTTTTGGGGTCGATATCAGCAGCTCACTGAAAGCTACCGTGGCTAACACAGTTAGCGTAACTACGACGCTACATTCACCCGTCTAAAATCCGTAAATAGGTCGTCATAACGGTAGAAACCGGACGTTTCAAAATTGTATTTTCTCTGCAAAAAGAAGTTGGGAAATCCACTTACCGATTTTAAACACATCTTTTGGACGACCAGGCTAAAGTCTGACGTCGTCTTTACACGTCGACCGGAAAGAGAAAAAAGTAAAGTCCCCTCCTTCTTCCTGTAAAGACACCGTGCTAAATAGTTGTCGAAGAAGGACCCGTAGTGGCCAAACATCGCTACTACATTTGCAGATTAATTTACCTTTTTTTTTAGACGATAATTTAAGTTTTTAGAGGCTCGAATACAAAATAAAAATAATAAACAATAAAAACTTGGCACTTGTAAATTATATAACTAACATATCTGACAGTCATGGGAAATAATAGAAGTAAAAAATCTCCTACAGGAGCAGAAACAAACACGAAAGATTCGAGATTCATGAGCCAGAAACATCCAGAATCGGTTAAATATGTCAAAGAATGGATGGCAGAATATAAGATAGAACCCAACCTTAAAGTAGACACCTGGAAAACACTTATTTCTGTCCTGCAAAACCAAATTATTCTAAACAAAGGCAAGAAGAAAGAAAAAATAGAACACCAATTGGCAATTGCTAAAATCTGGCATTATGAATCACTAATTAGGCGTGAAGAGATAAAAACATCTAAGGAGGCCAAACTGCAACAAAAACAAATGACTGACACGATGTTTGTTAAACCTGAAGACAATGAAACAATATCTGTGAGTCGCCCTCCCTCTTATGATACAACGGGGGCCTCATTTTCAACCCAAACACCATCCGTTTATCCTATCGATGAACTTGCCAAACTAAGCATATCGTCAGAGGCCAAAACAGATAACCACGTTGTCACTAGAAAAATGTCAAAGATGCAGTCTTCCACTTCACAACCTCCTTGCCCCTCTTCAAACGCTTTCCCTCTGATACAAGTCATGAATCCAGCTGCAGATATAAAGGGCAACCCGCAACATGCTTTAGTTTTTAGGCCATGGACCCTCGAAGAGGCTAGGAAGGCTGTTGAGGGAGTTAGCAGTCATTTGGAGGATCCTGAAATGTGGATCATGGATATGGAAGGTATTATACATTCCTATCGCCTTAATGGTCATGAGACCGGGGAAGCAGCCCAGTCGTCTTTGGGAAAACATTGGGCCCGAGTGCGTGGTGACTACACTGGCAGGGGAAATGATGGGGCCCCCCTCCCCTATGATATAACAACCCCAAACCACCTAACTGGACGTTACAAGCAACAGTGGGATGCTCTTTGTGGTAGAGTGTGCACAGTTTTCAAACGAAAAGCTAATTATGCTGCACTCTCTGCAATCAAACAAAAACAAGGGGAAGATGTCGATGATTTTAAATTAAGATATGAAAAGGATTTCAAAATTTATAGCGGTATCAATCACAACGACGAGCCAAACTCAGCTTATCAACAACAGCTAAAGAACGGTCTGCTACAATCTTGTAGTCCAAACATTTCAGGTTGGATAAAGAAACACTTTGTAGAACTGGACACTTGTACTGTTGAGGTTTTTATGCAATGGGCACGTCATGCTGAGAAAGTGCTGAAAAAGAAAACAGGAGATAACCCAAACAACAACACAAATGTGTTTTACAGTAATGACCCAGACTCAGAAATATATTACAATGCTCCTATGAGAAACAGCAACAGAGGTAGACGCATGAGACCGAGAGGCCGTGGTTTTAACAGATACATACCACAGTATGACCGTCCCCGACAATATCGGCCTGCCACCTGCTGGAGGTTTTGCGAGTTCGGACATGAAAGACGTGACTGCCAAAAAGATTTAGATCAACCAAACAGAAGAGAATTTGCTCACAGAGAAGCATTTCCTGCTGCAAGAAACCGCTCCGATAACAGAGACGATTATAATGCATGACTAGTTGATAACACTCACAACTCCAGTTCTGTCGAAGAACAGGAAGTTGTGAATGTTTGTTCAGCTTTGGATTTATTGAATTCTTTGAAAGAAAGACCATGGATAACACAAAACGTCCATGGCCAGAATGCCTAGACCTTGTTAAGTTGTATATGAGAATCACTCCAATACCCAATGGTCTGACTCCGTTTGAAATAATCCATGGCAGACCATACAGGATGCCTCTTTTCCGATTACATGAAAATTAAATAGTGGCTGGGGAGAGGGAAGTCTGGGCCTCCCTACTTAGGCTGCTACCCCCGCGACCCGACCCCGGATAAGCGGAAGAAAATGGATGGATGGATGGATGAAAATTAAATAAAAAATAAATAAATAAATAAATAAAAACCTTAGAGAAAAAGAAGTGTTCAGGACAAATTTACTGTCTTCTGATTCTCTGTCCCCACAGGAAGTGACAGTAAAACCTGGTGACTGGGTCTTCATCAAAATCATCAAAAGAAAAACTTGGGCCAGTCCACGCTGGGAAGGTCCATACCAAGTACTACTGAGTACACCCTCTGCTGTGAAGATTGCTGAACGACCCAGTTGGATACATCTCAGTCACTGTAAATTGCAGAAATACTAGACCCTTAAGTCATTGGAGCAGAGGGGAAGCCGGGTGTACAAAGGGGGCGGTTCTTTTAGTGACCGTCATCTCAAAACCAGTGAAGAACTTAAGATCCCTGCTCTGTTAGGATTTAGGTTTCTAGTATTTCTGTATACCTAGCAACAATGGGAGCAAGTTACATAGTGAACGGCGTCAGACCATTGGATTTAGGTTTCTAGTATTTCTGTATACCTAACAACAATGGGAGCAAGTTACATAGTGAACTGCTTATGAAAGAAAAACTACTAACTGCTATGTCTGTGCTCATCTACCCTATGCCACCTACAATTCAGGTTTTCAACCTGCTACTGTGCCCACAGAACAACAAGCGTGCCTATATGGACTAAGCACCCATCCAGGTCTCTGAGGTCAGATAGCCAACTCTTGCTCTCTGTTCCACGGACAAAATATAAACGTTGGGGTGACCGTGCCTTTTCTGCGGCCGCACCTCGACTCTGGAATACACTCCCACTTGAGCTACGCCAGATTACTGAACTTGGCCCTTTTAAATCAAAGCTTAAGACTTTTTTATTCAAACTGGCTTTTAGTAATTAAATATGTGGTGACATTTCTGGTTTTATTTTTGCTTTTATGTTGTGTTTTTCTTGATTTTTAATCTGTCTTTTTAAGTACTGCACTGTTTTTTGTTAAGCACTTTGGTCACCACCACCGTGGTTGTGTAAAGTGCTATATAAATGAATAAATGAAATGAAATGAAATGATATCACAGATCTGCTGAGATCTGAACACCCCCATGACTACAGCACCAACCTATGGTGGCAACTGATGAACAAAACTGCTTATGAAGGAAAAACTACTAACTGCTATGTCTGTGCTCATCTACCCTATGCCACCTACAATTCAGGTTTTCAACCTGCTACTGTGCCCACAGAACAACAAGCGTGCCTATATGGACTAAGCACCCATCCAGGAACAGGCAGCTGGGCAAAACGAGACTACACAAAACCACTATCTGATAAAGTGAAGGACCCCCATCAAACTGCCTGAACTGATCACCATGACACATCTGCCGCCAAGCGCTTTGGGACTATTGAAAACGCCAACTGCCTCGAGTCAGAAGATGTCATCGATTGCACACACCTCCTTGAACAAAGGACTTTCAACATCAGCAACCCAACAAGAGGACGACAGGAAACCACCACCGTAGCATTGCAGTGCCAGGTGACAAAGGCTCTTTCTTGTGTGGACACAGAGCCTATACAGCATTGCCACCTAATTGGGGGGGCCTTTGTGCTTTGGTCCCCCTATCCAACCCGACGCTTGTGCTGAGGAAGCTACTGACACCCTCAGCTCACAGGACAAAACGCTCTGCAATGCCTGAGATAACAAGATGGGGAGGGCTCACCACCAGCACCGGCGTCCCATGGGAATTCAAGATCTGGAATGGAGGGGAAAAGTTCTTCCAAAGCCTCTTCCCATGGGTAGGAGTCGGTTGAAATCAACAGGTATGCCCTCCCCGCCTCATCAACGACACCTACAAATCAGCAAATGGAACTCTGGGAGAGCTGAAAGCAATGGGAGAGATGATCCTACAAAACTGACATTCTCAACCTCCTGACTGCATCATGAGGAGGCGTGTGTAAAATTATTGGCGAATCGTGCTGTACCTACATCCCAGATGAATCAGGAACAGGAGGAGACATCCACGATGCTTTGCACGATCTGAGCGAACTATGTTGAGAGTGGGACTAAAGGAACAGACCCTTTCAACCCATGGTCATGGTTCACCTCTGGACCATGGTGGACACCAAACCCATTTCGTTTCAAATGATGAAGATTATACCCCGCTAGAATCAGTGGGACATGATGTATATGATAATTAGCCTAAAAAGAAAATGCAGAGTGATTCTTTTTCTCATTTTTTGTTGTTTTTCTTTTGGTTTAAGTCCATAAAGGACCTTAGTTCATAAAGAACTCATTTTTGCTGTGCGCCTCAATGATCGT
This sequence comes from Garcialebias charrua, assembly GCA_038048925.1. Lineage (NCBI taxonomy): Eukaryota > Metazoa > Chordata > Actinopteri > Cyprinodontiformes > Rivulidae > Garcialebias > Garcialebias charrua. The sequence continues at coordinate 72,389 of JBBPBX010001036.1, read as the reverse complement.
TTCATCTGATTAAGTTGTAACCAGTTTAAATGATAAAGAGGACGGATATGTTAGAGAGTTCAAACATTGATCATTTAAACTTATTACTTTGATGTATTCTGATGAATCATTAACCAGTTTGCTTTACTAAAAGTCTTTCTGTATGAAACAAAACATCTCTGAAGAACATAACTTGTTGCTTCATGCACACAGAACAAAAACACTGATTAGGCCAGCTCATGTTTTAATCACAGATAAGGTTTTGACATTACGTTATTGTTTGTTTTTACTAGGGCTGCAACTAACGATTATTTCAATAATCGATTAATCGGCCGATTATTTTTTCGATTCATCGATGAATCGGCAAAAAAAAAAAAAAAAGGAAACAAGTTTTAATTATCACCTCTTTATTCCAAAATTTGACTGACATATCAAATCGCACAAAAAACAGGTTGCTACTTGACTATTCTGTTAGTAAAATATTGAATAATTAAAAAATAAAGTTAGTCAGCTTCAATAAAAAATAAATGTACACAAACATATATACAAATGTATGATTTATACCTGCACAAAATGTAGCTACTTTGTAAAATGTGTCCTTGAGGGACGAGTGTAACCTGGATTAAAGGTGTGGATTGTTTTAACCTGGATGGGGCAGCTGTGGCTGAGTTGTTAGAGCAGTCGTCCTCCAATGCAAGAGTTGAGGGTTGGAATCCACCAGCAGTCACATGCCTAAGTGTCCATGGGCAAGACACTGAACCCCATGTTTGTGCCCCATTGGTGTATGAATGTGAGCTAAAGCTCTGATTAGTCTCTTTAGAATGATTTGTTCTTTGTAATCTAGTAGAGTGCTGTATGAATGGGTAAATGAGGACATGTAGTGCTTTACACTACTATAAACAATGTAAAGCACTTTGAGTATCAATTAGATAGAAAGGTGCTATATAAGTACAGTACAGTCCATTTACCATTACAAGTGTGGATCATTGTAACCTGGGTTAAAAGTGTGCATCATGGCAGTGAAGTCTTCGTCTTCAACCATCGACAGAGGCCTCATGTCAGTGACGTTCATGTAAGGATCTTTCAGTCTCTGCTGCTTGCTGTGGTGTGCATGATGTCTGTCCATCATGAAGGCTGTCATTGTTGTTTTCTGGAATGAGAGAGAGTTTATATGTATTATATCATAATTTACAGTAACTCAAGAAATGCCTTGTTTCACTTGGTTAAACACACAAGCACACACACACACACACACACACACAAATATAAAATACTAATTACACACACTTGAGTAGATGAATAAATTACTGTAATTCCTGTTTAAATGCAATTCATCCTTCCATACAATGCAGTGACTTCAGACTTTGCCAGCAAATTAAAAGTTGAAGCTAAATCATTAAATTATCACCATCTTTGTGTTAGATTTATTTATAAAACACATTTAAACACTGCTTGTATCGTTACATTAAAAATAAAAACACACACATTCTCTGTCACAGCTAAGAAACAAGCAGCTTCAGCTGCCAGAGACACTGATATCACGTTTTCTCTCTTTGAAACAGAACAAATAATGTATGGTTAAGACTTACCTGCTGATCTTCCTTCATTCACACCGTGGTGAAGCCCGTCATGTTTACATTTCATCTGCGTGGTTATCTCGTGTCGCGTCGTCACTTTTCAAAGCTTTTTTATCTATGAAGCGTCGAACTCCCACACGTTGTAGGACTTATTTACAGTTTTCTCTGCATCGCGTCGGTCATTGTAAAATAGACTTTGAAAACAGTCTCTGCTCTGTTTCCTCCTCCCTCCTCGCTCTGTTCAGAAGCGCCACACACGCGCAGGCGCAGCACGCTGACGTTGCAGAGTTTTTTTTTTTTTCAAACTTTATTCAGTCAGCCAGCTTGCCTTTGACAAAAGCTTTACCGGTGAACAAAACAGCTCCGCGGCGCCGTGAAAGATGCATAATCGCGCGACACAACGAATCGATGATGAAATTCGTTGCCAACACTTTTAAAAATCGATTTTTATCGATTTTATCGATTCGTTGTTGCACCCCTAGTTTTTACACTGCCACGTTTTCCATGTGCTATCTGAAACTGTCATCCTGTTACTCATTATTGTCCAACCTTTGAGAGAATAAAAAGCCAGTACGCACTTTCCAATTTGGATTTGATCTCAAACACTTTTGAAACATGTTTCAAAGTGTCTTGAGGTGATCTCCCATTTTCAAAGTCTGCTGCTCTGAAAATTAATTCTTGTCTCTCTTCTTGTGTGGTTCGTGTTGAAGGTGAAGGTGTTTAAAAATCCTCCATCAACATGTTTGACCTTCACAGGTCAGAAATGTGTTAGGAATTTTTTTGTCTCCAAACCCTATGTGTTATTTTTCATCACTTTTGTCTGTCCAGCAGATCTCACTTGTAAATGAGTCTTTGAGACTCAATGTGATTTATCTGTTTAAATAAAGGTTGAATGAATGAATGAATGAATGAAAAATTAATTTTTTTTTTTACATTTTTGCAAATTTTCAAAAATTCACTCAAAATTCGTATTGAAAATAGATGGAAACACGGTTATTGAGACGTTTATTTTCTAAACACAACGTCCCAGTGGCTTTTAAACCCCAAAATACATTACGGCAAAGACTGGTTCATCCCAAAGATCCAGTCCCCCGGCACAAACAGAGTAATATTGTGTATGCTGTTCAGTGTCAGGAGGGCTGTGATCAGTCTTACATCGGGGAAACTAAACAGCCACTGGCCAAAAGGATGGCCCAGCACAGAAGATCAACATCATCAGGTCAGGACTCTGCAGTCTACACTCATCTCCAGGCCAGCGGTCACTCTTTCAGGGATGAAGATGTTCACATCCTTGATAGTGTAGTGATACAGGTCCTCATGCTTAACCTTCAAGTACACCTTTTCACATCTCTCTGAAACTCTGAGTGTTACACTTTTCTTGAGCTCTGAAGAAGACAAGTGGACACTATTTTGTTACAATTATTTTGAATTAATGGACACCAATCAATCAGACAGAACTTTCTTTTAATGTGTGTTAATTCAGAATTGATCAACAGTATACTTTTGTCATTTAATGATGATCTGTTACTTGCATGAGTTTGACCCTTTTGCTGGTTTATTCTTCAGTACAGTAGGCTTTGAATCTAAGGTACAAGTCAATCAATCAATTAATCAATCAATCAATCAATCAATCAATCTTTATTTATAGAGCCCCTTTCAGTAGCCAGAAGGTGCACAAAGTGCTGAACAATACAGAAATAAAAACAAACAATAAAAACAAACAATAAAAAACAACAACAATAAAAAACAGCCAGTTAAAAATTAAAAACAATTTAGACCTAACAAGAATGTCAAAGAACTACTAGGTATTAAAAGCCTGCCTGAATAAGAAGGTTTTTAGATTAGATTTAAAAGACTCCATATGAGTGATGGAGCGCAAGTCCAGAGGTAGCTTATTCCAGAGACTGGGTGCAAAAAACAAAAAAACAAAAAATTACGGTGAAGCCACTGTTTAATGTCGGCAATACAATCAGCGTATGGGGTGAGAAGATTGCTGTTTTGGGGTTTCATTGGTAGATAAATTTGTACATCATCGGCATAGCAGTGAAAAGAAAAATTATGTCTGGCTATTACTGATCCAAGGGGCAGCATGTACAGTGAAAAGAGGAGAGGACCGAGAATAGAACCCTGCGGCACACCACAAGAGAGAACGGCAGTGGAGGAAGAAAGAGTGTCCAGCATGACAGAGAATGTTCTGTTGGTCAAGTAGGCAGTGAACCACTTGAGTGCTGTACCAGAAATTCCAACATAATGTTGAAGGCGAGATAGAAGGACAGTGTGGTCTACTGTGTCAAATGCAGCTGTGAGGTCCAGCAACACCAGTGCAACGGGACACTTGGCATCCATGGACATGGAAATGTCATTATGGACTTTTAACAAGGCTGATTCGGTAGAATGATGGGATCTAAAACCAGACTGAAATGTTTCAAAAATACCATGATTTTCTAAAACAGGTTGTAACTGCATAAAAACAATTTTTTCTAAAACTTTAGATAAAAAAGGCAGATGAGAAATAGGTCTAAAATTAGATAAAATTGATGGGTCCAGGTGAGGTTTTTTAAGAAGGGGCCTAACTACAGCATGTTTAAATGCAGCAGGGACAATCCCTAAACGAAGGCAGGAGTTTAAAAGTGTTAAAACACAAAAACCCACAGAATTAAAAACCTCTTTTAAAAACCTGGATGGAAGAAATTCCAGAAGGCAATTAGTGATCTTTAAATGTTGAACAACATCAGTGAGAGTGGCAAGAGACACTGGTTGAAACTGTTCAAACACAACCGGAGCTACAGAGACAACAGAGTAGTCAGGAGCAACAGGACCAGTGACCTGTCTGACTGAGGCCGCTTTATCCTGGAAAAATTTTAGAAAGTTTTCACAGTTTGTGGCTGTGGCATCTGGTAGAATACGCACAGCTGGATTTATAACCGAATTAATAGTGTTAAATAACACTCTAGGACAATGGCAATTATTTGAAATCAAACCAGATAAAAATAGACATTTCGCCTCTTTGACAGATCTCTGGTAATTTTTAAAGCATTCTCTCAAAAATTTTAAGGATGAAGGAAGTTTGTCTCTCTTCCATTGTCGTTCCGCTTTCCTACATATTTTCTTGAGAGTATGCGTGGCATCGTTTAACCACGGCTCAACTCTTGGTTTGGTGGATTTAAACCGAAGAGGAGCGATGGAGTCTAAAATGTCAGAGCAGGTGGTTTGGAAAGAGAGAAGGAAGTCCTCTGGATAAAATTCATTTGTACTTGAAATTGAAAAGTTCATAAAAGCAATGGTAAACAGTCCAGCGGTCTCAGGAGTAAAAATACGACGCCATTGACCTGCAACAGCAGGCCTACTGACAGGTAGGGGGGCTGAAAACTCTAACATGATGGGGAAATGATCTGAGATGGCAGTTTCAGATGTTTCACAGAGTGAGATGGATAGCCCATGAGATATAATAAGGTCCAAGGTATGTCCAAGAAGATGAGTTAGCCCACGCACAGACTGTATTAAGTTAAAAGATGTTAAAAGATTAATAAAATCAGAGGCTAATTGATCGGACGGGCAACAAACATGAATATTAAAATCTCCACAAAAAAGTAAATTGTCAAATTTGGGAATGGAGTCAGCTAAAAATTCAGCAAATTGTTGAATAAAATCCTTATTATTTTTAGGGGGACGATAGACAATTCCAAATAATACAGGCTGTGTCAGCTCAGCCACGAACAGCTGTAACTCAAAAGAAGAATATGTTTTGGCAGGTAAAAGTCTACATTTGAAATTGTCTCTAAAAACTGAAGCAATGCCCCCACCACGACCCGTGAGACGGGGGGAGTTGAGGAAGGAACAGCCGGGAGGGAGGAGCTCTGAGAAGGCACTGTTTTCATCCGGTTTTATCCACGTCTCCGTTAACAGAAGAAAATCCAGTGTGTGTGAGGAGAAAAAGTCATTCATGATAAATGTTTTGTTAGTTAGTGATCTGATGTTAATCAGTGCCAAACGAACGGAGTTCCTGACCGTTTGCTGACATCCATGCTGAAATGGACGGAGGTGTCCCTGAACGCAGCCCCGGATGTGGGGAAGTCAGGGAAACTTTTAACTTCCTTCTCTGCTTTGTCTATCAAGTTAGCCATAATATTCTCTGTACCAACAAGCGCCATCTGGTCGCTTATGTAAACAGTTTTTCTGTTGTCCTTCATAGACCTTCCACTATGGGAATGAAAAATCCCTCCTTTATTTTGTTAAACCAGCCAGTAGCCATTCAGGAGGTGGGCAGACTCCGCCCTCCATATAAAGTCTTACTTCCCATTTGGACTTTAGTGCAAAGAGGGACCACTAACTCAACAACTGGTTTTCTCCTCTGGAAAAAGCTGGAAACGTGGTGGTCATTGTGTCAAATAGACCTACGTTTCTCAGCAGAGTTATAGTAAAGCCTTGCTGTGACTCACTCACTCATTTCTGAAAGAATTTGTTTTCTGAAAGTTTTATTTTGAAACTCAGCCAGGACGTGGACCTTGTTTCCTGCCGAGAGAGACGAGTTTCCTCGTATCGTGGAATCAGCACACACACGCTGAAGTTTCAACTGGACGGCTGTTGGACAAAACAATCCATTGAGTGTGTCCAGATACTTCTCAACTCTTATCTACAGAGACAAAGCGTCAACAGGTAACAAGTCGTGGATGTGGGCTGAGCGTGCGGGAGCCCAGCTGTAACTCGTGTAGGGAAAAGTGTCACCCTGTCATTTCAAAATAATTAACTTCCGTTAAACTTAGCTTTCATTTCATCCTATTTCTTCCTCCTTATTCTTATTTTTATAAGCCATTAATCTGTTAAGTAAATGTGCCAACAGGAGTTAGACTCTAACTGTCTATTTGTTTAATTTGAATTCTTGTCTACAGTAGTTATTAAATCAGAACTAATCTCGATACAATGTTTAATGTACTTTTATGATTGTCTCAATAAAAGGTCTATCTTTTGGTGGATCAACATAAGTTGACGTCTCTGATGAAATTACATTTGTCTAGTCACTTTAAAGTAATTTAATCCGGAAAAAGAGTGAACTCGTGAATATTGATGATAGATGTGTGTAGATAAAATCTGCTCAAACCTTTCATCTAAAATATAGGTAAGTCAGTAAACTGACCAATTTTCCTATATTATTACATTTGGTGGACCCGTATGTGTTTAATTACACTATATTATTACAATAGAGAGGAACGATGGTTTGAGAGAGGAGTAAAGGAGGCCATCTTTGTGAAAAGAAACCGTCCATCATTAAACAGGGGTGGAGGCCTCCGGGTTCAACTGTCCCCCTCTTACAATGCTGTTATTGCTAGTATCACTCAGCCCTCTGTGAATAGCAAACAACCATCAGGGTGCTAATGATCCATCGTTAGGCTGATGGTCCTCCTTGATCATGTGAGTAGTTGGTTTCGGCTGTCATCAGTCAACTGGTTGTGTAACACTGTGAGACAGTGCTATTTATAAGACTGAGCTGAACCCAGACTGAGGAAGTCTTTCGGACGAAAGACGAAACGTTACTACAATATTTTTTTTTTTGCTTTGTTTTTTTGAATGTCCATCGGTCTCGGTCTCTCTCTCTCTCTCGGTCTCTCTCTGTCTCTCTCTGTCTCTCTCTCTCTGTCTCTCTCTCTCTCTCTCTCTCTCTCTCTCTCAACATCAAACATCAACGGGGGAGGGATCCACAGAAAAGGATGGTTAGTTTAGAGATGATCAGTCAGAAGAAGCTTGATGTAATATTCTTACAAGAGACACACACAGATCGTGAAAACGAGGTAGAATGGGGCACGAGTTAGAAAGGGAAATATTTTTTATCCCATGGGAACAGGTCATCTGCTGGTGTAGTAGGGCTGAACGATTTTGGAAAATAATCTAATTGCAATTTTTTTTTCTAGAAATTGCAATTGCGATTTAAAATGTGATTATTTTTTTAATATCTTCTCAAGTATTTTTCAACAAACAGAAGCAATAAATCAATCTGTTTTATAATAAACAATGTCAGATTTATTTAAAGCAGAGATTACAATAAAGCAAACAAATCTATGCCTTTTCTTTTCACCATTTCTATTTTTTCTTGTTTCATAAACATAATAGTAAACATGTTAAGTGAACTTCCTAACTACTGTCTGAACTTCACATGACAGTTAGTAAATAAATATAAAAAATTAGATATAAAAAAAATACTGTTTGAAGTTCAAACAGTTCGGTCAGTGATCCCTGTCGGCTGATACTTTGCTTACTTGAAGTTGAAGCACTGGTTATTGTCATTCTAGCCATGCAACCATCGTAAATGTCTTTGCAGTGTTTTTTTTAAAGTGTTGATAAAGATTTGTGTCACGCGACCAGTCAAATTGCAGCCTTCGCGATTAGAAAATCTCATTTTATCATATTGCGATATTATTGCAAATGCAATTAATTGTTCAGCCCTATGGTGTAGCAATTTTATTTTCACCACATCTGGATGTTAATATCATTTCTTGTACTGAGCTAGTTCCAGGCAGGGTCCTAGAGGCCAAGGTAAAAATAGAAAGTTTCTTTTTTCGGTTTATTAATGTTTATGCACCTAATCAAGGAGGTAACAGGATGGAGACTTTTGATAAAATACACAATGCCTTGCAACAGTCTAATCAAAATGAATGTGTTGTGATGGGAGGTGATTGGAACTGCACAATAAGTTTTACTATTGATAGAACTAAGGCTGCACGATTAATTGGATTTGCGATTATCTCGCGATATGTTAAAACGCGATTCACTAATCGCACGGGCTGCGATTTGACTGGTCACGCTTCTCTGCATCACACCGGTCTGGCCGCGCGCAGCTCTGAGCGAAGCAAAACAGAGAGAGAGCAGGGAGGAGCAGACTGTGCGCTACAACACAGTTGCTTTAGGCTCGACAGAAGTCATAAAAGTTATAAATTCAGGTAAGTTAGCTCATTTAAACGTGTATCTGAGAGCGCGAGCTGGTCACGTGACTTGATAGTGAGCCGGTTTGGCCGCGCGCAGCTCTGAGGAGCAAAACAGAGCAGGAGGGATGGAGGAGACCGTGCGCTCCAATACTCTTGCTTCAGGCTCGACAGAAGTCATAAAAGTTATAAATTCAGGTAAGTTTGCTCATATAAAACGTGTATCTGAGAGCGCGAGCTGGTCACGTGACTTGATAGTGAGCCGGTTTGGCCACGCGCAACTCTGGAGCAAAACAGCAGGAGGGATGGAGGAGACCGTGCGCTCCAATACTCTTGCTTCAGTTGTGTCGTTAGTGATATGAATTAATACAGAACCAGTAAAAATAATCGCATTTTAAATCGCAATCGCAATTTATAGAAAAAAAATCGCAATTAGATTATTTTCCAAAATCGTTCAGCCCTAGATAGAACGGGAGAAGAACCTCATCTTCCATAATCCTCTAAATTGGGTCAGGTGATATCAGAGTTTAATTTAGTTGATGCGTAGAGGATTAAACATCCTCAAAGCAAACAGTATACTGTACATGGGTTAAACTGAAGGATGGGACAGTGAGTGGGGCTCGGTTGGACAGATTTTATATTTCCAACAATAATAGAAATAGACTGTCCGGTTGTTTAATTTGTCCAGTTTGTTTTTCTGATCATCGTTTAGTTTACTTTGATTTTCTTTTAGCAAACACCACTAAATGCAGATCTTATTGGCACTTCAACACCAAGTTACTTCACGATACTTTTTTTGTCAAAGTTTTAATAATTTTTGGCAGTTATGGACGGCTAGAAAATCAGAATTTACATCCTTAAGTGAATGGTGGGAGGTAGGAAAGGCTCAGATGAGTTTTTTGTCAACAATACACGAGTCATTCTACGGTTAAAATTAAAAATGTGATTCAGAATCTAGAAAATGAAATTAAACAGTTAGAAAACAATATATTCACTAATGTTCTTTATAATGACCAACTTAAAAAAAAGAAAGATCAGCTAAGTTGTTTTTTACACGAAAGGGCCAAAGGGACGTTAGTTCGGTCAAGGTTTGCTATGGTTAAGGATATGGATGCCCCTACATCTTTCTTTTTTAATTTAGAGAGGACCGTCAGTCAAACAAAACAGATGTTTTGTCTTCGATTTCCAGATGGGACTATGACCACTGATCCCAGTGCCATGAAGGACATTGCTGCGGAATTCTACAGTGACCTATTTAAGAAGCAGAACTGTAACAGGAGCTGTATGGATGCTCTGCTGGATGGTCTTCCTCAGCTTGATGATGCAGATCAGGAAATTTTGGATGTGGGAGTTTCAATGGAAGAACTTACTACTGCTGTTGGACAGATGGCTCCTGGCAAGGCTCCAGGGGCCTCATGTATCAACCGTGCGTGCGCACAAAAACATTGCGCACGTCACTTTCCACGCAAAACCCCGTATGTATCAAAACTGAACTGAACGTGAATATATGCGCATCCAGGTACATATCCACGCAAGCTCCCGAGCAGGCGTACGCACGTTTCTGTGGTTCTTGTTCCTTTGGCGACACTTACAGGTGTTTCAGAGAAACTGAAGCCCCACAGTCTGTGGTTGACTTTAAGAGCGGCTTGAAGACCTTTCTTTTCAACCGAGCATACTTTACTCCTCATGATTCTACTTTTGATCTTAGCTGATACTGTTGTTGATTTTAATTGTTTTATTATTTGTCTTATTGACATTCAAATATGTTGCACCTTGTAGCACTTTGAGATTTCCATTAATGAAAAGTGCGTTATAAATTGAATTCATTATTATTATTATTATTATTATTATTAACTGTTCATGATGTGAAAATGATTAATATTCCCTCCAAACACACGATTAACAAGTATTACATCCACATGACGCAGTGAAATAAAGGACGCGCAAAGTTGTGCCAAAAATAAATTTAACAGGAACGGATTCATTCAGCCTTACTGGAGAATAAATAGTGTAACACGCAGAGCATTTATTTAGAAACAGATATAATTTTCTGATCTAGGATATGGCTTATCAGCCGTTTTCAGAAATAATCATTTTTCAGTTTGGCACTGCTGCTGCGCTCTGGGGAGCCGTGCATCACGCGTGCATACAGAAGCAGCGGTCAAACTGTTCCACAGAGGGAGCTGCAGGTCGATCGGGACTGTGCAGTCCAGTCCACACAAAGCCGGATCATGTCCAATGGAATGTCTCATCCATATGATTCCAAAGGCTGAGTGGTCGCGCTTGGAGCGCGCCGCGCGCACCCTCACCGGTGTCGACACGGCAGCTGGAGGTGTTTCATTATCTGCGTTTATTGTAGATTTCTCCAAAATGACACGTGAAAGTACACCTTATATAACTTGTAGGAGAGTAAAAGCTTCACAGACAGACTGCGCACAGGGCTGCGGACTGATGTCATGAAATGTCTCCACCAAGACGCACAGACTCGTTTCTTCACATCATCTACATAAACAAAGATCTATGTTCTAGCAAACATCCAAGTAAGTTCCTCTGTGTTTACAGTAATAATGGTAATAAACTCGTGCGCAAAGTTAATATTTCCACACAGAATGAATGAATGAGCCGGTTCGCGCACCACAGCAGGGTGCGCGCGCACACAAATACCGACAATCACTCGTTCTTTGCATGATGAACACATTTTATTACTATTCTTACTTAGGATGTTTGTCCTCACTCATATTATATTGAATTCATTATTTTCCCGAATCTAGAAATCATTTCTGATCGCGCAGGGATCAAACAAACATGTCCTTCACACATGCAGGAAGTAATTTGCATCTGTTTAACATATGTAAATGAAGGCGTGTCAGGGGAGGTGTCTCACGTGCGCTCAGTTCCACGTCATTGTGATGTACAAAAGGAATGTGCGTGGATTCAGGTGTACGCTCAGTTTGATACATCCGGATCCTTTTATGCGTGCACACATTTCTGGGTTTGACCGTACGTCACTTTTCAGTGAGGAATCCACGCAAGTCTTTGATACATGAGGCCCCAGGTCTGGATGGTATACCTGTAGACTTTTACATATAAACATTTTTGGACTCTGTTGGGAGAAGACTTGTGGGAAGTGCTTCAGGAGTGCACATTAGCAGGTATATTGCCAACATCCTGCCGACAAGCTGTTCTTTCCCTAATCCCCCAAAAAGGGGACTTGACCTTGTTAAGGAACTGGAGACCTGTCTCCCTTCTCTGTGCGGACTATAAGTTATTTTCTAAAGTACTCTCCAATAGGCTGAAGAACGTTCTTGAAGTTATCATACACAGAGATCGGTCCTATTGTGTACCTGACAGATCTATCATGGACAATCTTTTTCTTTTTAGAAACATGTTTGACATTTGTAAACTTTATGAAATTGATGTGGGTACTCTATTATTTCTTTAGATCAGGAGAAGGCCTTTGATAAGGTTGATCATGGTTTTCTTTTTTTCTACGCTAAGAGCTTTTGGGTTTGGTGAAGGTTTTATTTCTTTATTGGGTTTATTATAGGGGGAAGGCCTTGGACTGTGAGGTCTCAGTTTCTGATAGAGGAAATTTGCAAACTGAAGTGTACCGCAAACCCACCCATACAGACCAGTATTTACAGTTTGACTCCCATCACCCTCTGGAGCACAAGTTAGGAGTCATCAGGACTCTGTACCACAGAGCAGACAGCGTCCCCACTAACTCAGGAGCCAGACAGAAGGAGAAATCACACACAAAACAGGCTCTAGGACTTCCGGTTATGACGCGGTGCTGAGTGGACGTGCGTTGAAGCCCTCTCCAACTTTCTTTCAAAAAAACTAAATTAACAACCTATACTAACTTGCTTCGCGTTTCTTCAGTCAACTGGACTAGTTATCGCTGACCAGATGGCACCAAAGACTGCAAAACCGACTTCTAAAAAGGCTTTGATAACGTCTATGTTGAGCCCAGTGCAACAGTCCGGGAGCAGCAGGCTAGCTAGCGCTAGCATGGCCTACAGCGGCAGTGCGGCTTCTCCTCCAGCTGGCGGAGGCGCTTCGGATAAATCTCCCGTTAACAACAAATCCACAGTTACAGATGTTGATGGACTGGCGGCCATGGAAACAGGTACCACCGACCTCGTAGTAGCTATTAACTCGATGAAAGATGACTTTGTGAAGAGGTTTGATAGCTTGCTAACTGCTATCCAGGGGGTGCAATCGGATATAAAAACTGTTGCTGCACGTGTTGCACAAGCTGAGGATAGAATTAGCACTAACGAGGATATTGTTGTTTCCCTGCAAGCCGACAACATTACTATGAAAACTGCTATTGATGCTCTTCAACTAAAAATAGACGATTTGGAAAATCACAGTCGCCGCTCCAATCTGCGTCTTATTGGTCTCCCAGAAGAGGCTGAAGGCTCTGACATGTGTGCTTTTTTGGAGAAGTGGCTGCCTGAAGAGTTTGGTGCAGAAACATTTCCAGTCCCGCTGATCATAGAGAGGGCACACAGAGTCGGGAGGGCTGACGCAGCGGGGTCACGGTCCAGAGCGGTGGTCATGAAGCTACTGAACTATGCTGACAAAGTCAGGATCATGAAGGCTGCCAGGGCGAGGGGAGAGATATACTTGGAGAATAAAAGAGTGATGTTCTTCCCAGACGTCTCTGCCGAGCTTCTGAAAAAGCGCAAGTTATTCGACCAAGTAAAGAAGGATCTAGCTTCTATTTCCATGGAGGTACCGGAGCTGCGCTACGGTGTTGTTCATCCGGCCATGCTTTTGGTGACCTACAAGAAGAAACGTTACACTTTTGATAAAGCAGCAGAAGCTGAGTCCTTCGTTCAGCAGCTTAAGAAGGAGCGAGATTTGGTCACGGGCTAGGTTGAGGTGCGATAGAGACAAACTGACCTGTGGAGTATCTCTTTTGATTTTGTAGCTGCTTTGTTGTGGAGCAGCAAACAAAATATGTGATACTGACTAATTATTTCTCACAATGTATGCAAATAAGATCACATATTGCTAAGCGTATTGTTAAAACATATATTTTCAGTTCTTTGGCTTGATGGTTTATACTGTACAGGTTATTAATAAGGTGTCTCCAATCTGTGTGTACATGGGTACATATACATGGTTAATATACAACATGGTTAGAATAATCAAGGTTAATACTGCACATGCAAGTTTGAGTTTATTTTTACTATAGTTTACTGGTTGTTATTTCTATAACTGTTCCTCTGGGGGCTGCGGTTTGATGGGGGTGGTCTCGATGCTGGTCCTCGCCATCTTGAGTGCCGGGGTGGCCCAGCAGGGCTTCATGGCCGAGCTTTGGCGGCTCCTTGGGAAGTGTTTTCAGTGGGGTGGGTGGGCGTACTTCGTTTGGGGATTTACGCTCTATTGTTTAATTGTTGTTTGTTGCGTTTACTCTTTTTTGTTTTTATTTGTCACGCTATCCCTCTGCAGCTTACTCTTAAATGCACATAACATAACTGTAATTTTTTTGTTCATCATTTGATGGCCTCTGACCTTCAGTTTACCTCTTGGAATGTGAGAGGTCTGAATAAACTTGTTAAACTGAAACAGGTGATGAAAAGGATTCAAGAATTAAAGGCTAAGATAGTTTTCCTACAGGAGACTCATTTAACTCCTGATGATGTTATTAGAGTGAGGAGAAGATGGCACGGTAGGGTTTTTTCTACTTCCTTTAGCTCACATTCGAGAGGCGTAATTACATTAATCCACAGTTCTGTGCCATTCCAACTCATCAAAGTAAATGAGGATCGATTTGGCAGATATCTAGTCGTACAATGTGTGATTTTATCGGTGAAACTAAATTTGGTTAATGTTTACGGGACTAATGATGATAATCCTGCTTTCTTTAGACACCTGTTTCTATCCGTAGCATCGCTGCCTGGAGGGTACATTATTGGAGGTGATTTCAACTGTACGCTCATACCAACGCTAGATAGATCTACAGGCAAAGACACCTCTCATGCTCAAACAAGGAAAGAATTACTTAATTATATGAAAGATCTCAATTTGGTTGATTTATGGAGAAATATGCATCCTAATCAGTCGTCTTTCTCATGCTATTCCAGTACTTGTCAAACATTTTCAAGAATCGATTACTTTCTAGTCTCAGCTGATTTGGTCTCACATATTACAACCAGTTGGTATGATAGTATAGTAATATCTGATCATGCTCCGATCTCATTCTACCTTAAGGTTCCTAATCTTTCCTTTTCACCAAAGTGGCGTCTACAATCAATTTGGCTAAGGGACCCAGATTTCATAAATTTTATTGGAACAAAAATAGATATGTATTTTGAATTGAACACTCACCAAACCTCAGCAACTGTGAGATGGGAGGCCTTTAAGGCATATTTAAGAGGCCAAATGATTAGTTTTACCAGCTTTAAGCATAAAATCAATAAACAAGAATTGGAACAACTTGAAAAATCTATTAAAAGCATTGAAATACAACTATTTCATAATCCTTCAACCCAATTAAATACAGAACTTCTTAGGTTAAGAGCTAAATATAACATGCTATCTACAAATAAAGCAATTCAAAGTTTAATGAAATTGAAACAGTCGTATTTTGAACAAGGTGAAAAGGCCAGTAAATTGTTGGCTTGGCGTATTAAACAGGAACAATCAGATAAAGCAATAAACTCAATTCAAACAGTTGAGGGGGAGTTATCATCTGACCCAAAAAAAATAAACAACACATTTTCAAATTTTTACTACAAACTATATAGCTCAGACTACTCAGACCTAGCTCCCCAGGCACAAAATGCTTTCTTGGATTCATTAGAATTTACTCCCCTAGATAACAAATCCTTAAAATCACTTGATTTTGAGCTCGATACACAATTATTGTCTGAGGCTATAACAAGTATGAAAGGTGGGAAGAGCCCGGGGCCGGATGAAATTCCAATTGAAATATACAAAATTTTTCAATCTAAACTGATACCTCCCATGCTTGACATGTATAAAGAAGCCTTTGAGAAAGGGTCTCTACCTCCTTTACTTAATACAGCTATAATTTCCCTACTTTTGAAGCCAGGTAAACCTGCAACTCAATGTGGCTCATACAGGCCAATTTCTCTGATTAATAATGATGTTAAAATTTTATGTAAAGTCTTAGCCAAGAAGTTAGAGTCACTTCTACCCATGATGGTCCACCCTGATCAAAATGGTTTTGTGCAGGGAAGACAGGGGTTTCATAACATCAGAAGGGTGTTTAATGTAATTTTTGAGAAATATGAAGTCCCAGACAATGCTATCCTGTCACTGGACGCAGAGAAGGCCTTTGACAGGATAGAATGGCAATATATGTTTGCTGTTATGGAACGGTTTGGTATAAAAGGGAAATTTCTTAGTTGGGTAAAATTAATATATTCGAACCCACAAGCGGAAATTTTGACCAATGGTCTGACTTCATCTTCCTTTAAATTGAAACGTGGGACAAGGCAAGGCTGCCCCCTTTCTCCTTTGTTGTTCACGCTGGCCATCGAGCCTTTAGCTATGGCAATTCGCAAACATGATAAAATAACTGGTATACGAATAGGGAACTTGGAACATCGTATAGCCCTGTATGCAGATGACATAATATTGTTTTGTTCTAAGTTGGGGAACACCATGCCCACAATAAATGAGTTAATTAAGTCCTTTGGGTTTTTTTCAGGTTATAAGATAAATAACACTAAATCTGAAATAATGTACTTATCAGAAAAAGAACGTCTCAATCCCCCAGTTTCTACTCCATATGAAGCGTCAAAACAAGGATTTACCTATTTAGGTGTTAAAGTTACTCCTACAATAAACGATATTATTCCAACTAATTATAACCCCCTTATAGAATCAGTTATGCATTCAATAGAAAGATGGTCCAAACTGCCCATTTCCTTAATTGGTCGTGTTAATATTATAAAAATGACAATATTGCCAAAATTTTTATATTTTTTCGAATCGATTCCACTCTCTCCACCTCCCTCCTTCTTTAAGGAGATAAATAAAACTTTCTCCAATTTCATTTGGAGTAGTAAGCGTCCGAGATTGAGATTGTCTCTATTATATTTGCCATATGACAGAGGAGGTTTGCAATTGCCAAATTTATTATGGTATTTCTGGGCAGCTCAGATTAGGGCAGCTATGTTTTACTTTATTACCAGCCATCCCCCAGCATGGGTTACAATTGAGTCACAGCTGATCTCTATCCCTATAAACTTATACTTGTATTCATCAGACAGGAAAAAGCTTATCAAACAAACAAAAAACCCTTTTCTGAAAAATCAGAGTCAGAGTCAGAGAGTCTTTATTGTCATTTGCACCGCATGTGGTACATGTGATGAAAACGAGATTATGTACACGAGGTCCCAGTTACATCCAACAACAAATGAAAGAGAAAAACAGTAATAACATCTAGAACTAACTAAGAAAAACATCAACTAGTAATACACTAAGCCTAATATAGTGGGAATAAACAGCAGCACGAACATGAGTTTGTATGAGCAGATGGTCACAGATGAACACAGATGAACACAGCAACAAGAAAACAGATCAGCATCAGCATGATGTGATATTTTGCAGTGTTTATTTTTTATTTTATTTTTATTTATTCATGAGTCTAACAGCCTCAGGGTAGAAGCTGTTCCTCAGTCTAGTGGTTCTACACTTGATGCTCCTCAACCTCCGTCCTGAGGGGAGTGGGGCAAAGAGTGAGTGTGCTGGATGAGTGAGGTCTTTCATGATGCAGGTGGCTCTTTTCCTGCATCTGGAGGTATAAATGTCTGTGATTGTGGGGAGACTGACTCCAACAGACTTCTGTGCAGCCTTCACCACTCTCTGCAGAGCTTTCCTCTCTTCAACTGTGCAGCCTCCATGCCACACGTTGATGCTGGAGCACAGGATGCTCTCCACTGCACACCTGTAGAAGGAGGTGAGGACTGGGCTGCTCAGACCAGCTCGTCTCAGCCGTCTGAGGAAGTAGAGTCTCTGATGACCTTTCTTGATCAGGCTGGTGGTGTTGTTGCTCCAGCTGAGGTTATCATTCATGTGTACACCCAAGTATTTGTAGCTGGAGACCACTTCCACTGCAGACCCACCTATTTTCAGTGGGGCATGGGTGTGTTTGTTCCTTCTGAAGTCCACAATCATCTCCTTTGTCTTCTTCACATTCATGTGAAGATTATTCTCTTTGCACCAGCTCTCCAGATGTTCCACCTCCTGTCTGTAGCTGGACTCATCATTGTTTGTGATGCATCCCACCACCGCTGTATCATCTGCAAACTTAACAATATGACAGCCTGGAAGTGTGGCTGTACAATCATATGTGAGCAGAGTGAACAGAAGGGGGCTCAGCACACATCCCTGAGGAGAGCCAGTGCTGAGGGTTATGGTGGAGGAGGAGAAGTTGTGGATCTTCACGGACTGTGGTCTGTCTGTTAAGAAGTCTAGTACCCAGTTACAAATAGAGGGGCTTAGTCCAAAAAGTACTTGATCATTTGGGAGAAAGGCAATATCTATCCCAGTTCTCACCCATTTTTGGCAACAGGGATTTTGGTCCAGGTAGAGCCGATCTAGGATTCAAGCTCTGGTCTGTAAAGGGGGTAGCTAAGATTTCTGATCTTTTCTCGGGGAAGGTATTTATGTCATTCAAAGAACTTAAAAACAAATATGATATTCCTACAAAACATTTCTATAAATATCTTCAAATCCGGAGTTTTATTTTATCCAAGCAACAAAATAATCTTGATATACCCTCTTTGTCCTCATTAGAGGATATTATCATAAAGCATCTAGATGAAGGAGGGCAGGTGTCTCGTCTCTATTCCCTGTTTGCTGACAAATCTAAAGAATCTTCGGTCAACATTTTAAAGGCATGGGAAACAGATTTGGGTGATAGTGTATCGAGTGAGGAGTGGTCTGAAGCCTGTACCTCGACTCATAAACAATCCGCCAACATAAACTCCAAATTACTACAATACAAATGGCTGTCTAGACAATACATCACTCCAGTTAAATTGCATCACTTTAACCCTAATATTCCTGACACTTGCATTAAATGTAGTTTACAAAAAGGATCTTTATTTCATTGTATGTGGGCATGTCCTCAAGTGTTAGATTTTTGGAAGGAGGTATTGTTTGTGATTAGTCAGATGATTGGTAAAAAGGTTCCTGTAAATCCTAAAATGTGCATCTTGAATATTTATCCTGATGACTTTGTTATCTCAAACAACTTGAGATCCCTACTTAATGTCTCCTTTTTGGAAGCTAAACGCTGTATTGCGTCCTCATGGAAGAAAGACTCATTATGTGGAATCTCACAATGGACTACGCAAATGACTTTTTACTTTGCACTTGAGAAAATCAGTTATTTTAATAAGAACAAGCTTGATAAATTTTGGAATATCTGGACTGTTTTTTACAACTGGCTGGGCCAAAATGATATCCAACTCGATGGCTGGAAAAAGGACTTGTTATAAGGTCATATGTTGAACTATTCTGATATATATGCTGGTTGGTCTTTTGAGGGTCTGCTGCGGGATTTTATTTTATTTTTTATTTTTTCTCCCCCTGTGTGTATGTTTTGTTGATTTTTGTCTCTTCTGGGTTTATATTTTAAGTTTTGGTAATTGAATATTAGTATGATTCTGTTTCTCTTGTTAAAATCAATAAATATATGTTTAAAAAAAAAAAAAACAGGCTCTAGAGAAATGTGGATATCCTAACTGGGCCTTCCTGAAAGCAGAGAAGAAACCCAAACAGGACTCCAGCCAGCCATCAGGTGAAAAGAAGGAACCCAGACCCAGACCAGTGGTCATTCCGTATGTTGCGGGAGTTTCAGAGACATTGAGACGTTTATTTTCTAAACACAATGTCCCAGTGGCTTTTAAACCCCAAAATACATTACGGCAAAGACTGGTTCATCCCAAAGATCCAGTCCCCCGGCACAAACAGAGTAATATTGTGTATGCTGTTCAGTGTCAGGAGGGCTGTGATCAGTCTTATATCGGGGAAACTAAACAGCCACTGGCCAAAAGGATGGCCCAGCACAGAAGATCAACATCATCAGGTCAGGACTCTGCGGTCTACACTCATCTCCACGCCAGCGGTCACTCTTTCAGGGATGAAGATGTTCACATCCTTGATAGAGAGGAACGATGGTTTGAGAGAGGAGTAAAGGAGGCCATCTTTGTGAAAAGAAACCGTCCATCATTAAACAGAGGTGGAGGCCTCCGGGTTCAACTGTCCCCTTCTTACAATGCTGTTATTGCTAGTATCACTCAGCCCTCTGTGAATAGCAAACAACCATCAGGGTGCTAACGATCCATCGTTAGGCTGATGGTCCTCTTTGATCATGTGAGCAGACTTAGCTTTTTTAGAATACAGTAGTTATTATTTTTCTCCCTCTCTTTTTGAATTGTGCATGTGTTCAGTTTTGAATTATTTTAATTAAACTGTTCTGTTTTCAAGTTAACGTTTTTTTCGTTTGCCATTAGAGATATGTTATGTGTGGGAACAATTAAATAACTTTTTGTCTTGGGTTAGATTTAAATAACAAATAGGTCAGTGCTTTTATTGAGGCAAGAAGCAACTTGATGTATCCAGTAATTGTTATAAAACTACATTTACTACCAAAATTTAGGAAGAAAATGACAGTAATCTATCACTTTAGAATTTGTTGCTCTGAACTGAAGTACAGGAGGTTTCCGCTGCGGTTACAGCTCAGTGTCGTGATGGTATTAAAAATATTGTGATGGTATTAAAAATATTGTGATGGTATTAAAAAGGTATTAAATTTAACTCAAGAATTTCTGTTTACACCCTGATAAATAAAATGGAATGGTATAAACTCTGGACACATTTATGCTTCATCCAAGTTCATTTAGTGTGAACCTGTAAATGTGAGCTGAATAAACAGCTGTTTCCCTCCTGCAGCTGCAGCTCCTACCTGTTGTGTGCAGGTGTGTCTGAGGTTTCCAGGTGATGTCCAGCAGTCTGCGCTGACGATCGATCTCTTCCTCGTACTGGACGATGGTTTTTTCAAACTCTGTGAATATTTCTTCAGCAGCAGCAGTTAGTCGCTCGCTGATAAACTCTCTCAGAGACTGAACTGAAGACATTGTTGCTGCACACACTCAAACATCCACCTCTCACACACAAACACATGAACAACAACAAACACAGAGCTAACTATGCTAACACTGCTAGCTCTTTGTTTAGTTCCGCTGGTGTCACACTGTGAAGCTCCGACTAAAACGGAAACATGTTATGATCCCGATAAATTACCATATTTATTAAATAAAACACAATCAATCGATCAATGTAATTATCAGATTCAGTTTAAGTCTTAATTAATGATTCTAACACAATTATAAATATTCACGAAAACCTCCGCAAACACAGGGAAAGCTAACTATAGCTAACACTACCAACCAGCGCCATGTTTACTTCCGGTGGTGTCTCACTGTTTAGCTCCGGTAGAAACGGACTGATTTGTTTTTGTTTCAATCAAAAAGCGACACATACAAATAAAAACTAACTTTACTTCAACCTTGTAATATCACATTAGACTGAGAATGTATTTTTAAATTATTCAACATATACGCTAAGATATTGGAATATGTCTAAAAAAAAGTTAAGTCAGGTCCTCTGGACATTAAAAAAAATTGTAGAAACGTTTTCGTCTTTCATCCGAAAGACTTCTTCAGCCTGAGGAGCTGTGTATTCAGCTCAGTCTTATAAATAGCACCTTCTCATAGTGAATCAACCAGTTTGCTGCTGACAGCCAAAACTAGCTGCTCACATTTAATTTAATCACCAACATGTAATCTGTTGGCTTTCTTACATAAATAACTTTCACCATTTGGCTTTTATAATGCCTGTGAATGTTTTTGTAGTGTCCTGTGACAACTTCTGTTGTGACTTGGCGCTGTAGAAATAAACTGAAGCATGAAGGCAACTAGCCTGGTTGACACCAGACCTTTGTCCTTCACTTCGCTTTGGACTAGGGTCTGGCATTCCTCCCATTGAAAACGATTTCTCCTGGAGATTTTTGAATGGACCAATCAGAGAACAGAAGGCAGAGTTTTGTTAGTTTAGCCTGGCGAGGTCCAGGCTATCAGATAAATTGCTCAGAAACCACTCGGTGGATATTTTTTCTGCCACCAGTGTGTAATTATATGGCTCTAATTTACTGACTGTTGGCCTAGATAAAACATTTGAGATAAAATTCGATTTTTTATCATTTATTTTCGTAGCGCACCCGAGGCTGTTTGGAAAATGTCAAACCGAAACTATTTAAATCCAGCAGATTTGACCATTTCGTGAATTGATTTAGGAACTGTTAAGCTCAGGAACACTTCTGATATAACGTCAGCTATGAAATATATTTTTTATCAGCAGAGAAATAATAGTTTTTTACCTTGTTTTGATGAAAATAACGTCAGCTAAGAAATATATTTTTTATCAGCAGAGAAATAATAGTTTTTTACCTTGTTTTATTGAAAATTCCTTCGTGGCGGCAGCCATTTTGAATGACGACATCAGTCGACGTCGTTCAAAACTCCGCCTTCTGCTCTCTGATTGGTCCGGTCAAAAATCTACCGGAGATATCCTGGTCTATGGGACAAGTCCCAGACTGTGCAGTGAAGGGAAATGAGAATTGAGCGGAGCTGTGCAGGAAGGCGAGGGCCAGGCTAGAAGGCAACAAGTGTTGAGATACTTATTTCTTGTACATATTTCTCATAAAGCCACTCGTGAACAGATGAAAGCAAGACCATTCATTTGTTTAAACATATTTTAATTCACTGTGAGTTTTAAACCCATTCTGTAAACATATTTTGGGCCAAACAACACAGAACCTCACAAAGCTGTTTGTGTTCCAGCAATTCTTCTGAAGATAAAGTGTTTTGTGTGTTTCAGTGATATTTGGCGTTAATAAACCAAACATGCAGTCAGAACTGGTTTTAAACAACTTTTAATTCACTTGTTCCAAATTCTTTGTTTGTAATAATTTTTTTATTTTATTTTCCACATTCACGTAAGTTTTATTCCCCGCAACATTTGTTAGTGACTCCAAACAAAACTTTATATTTAAATTTTTTAAATAAATTCAACAAAGAAAACATTTCAGTAAACAGGTTGATAGAAGAGCGTGAGAAAACAAAATATAAAGAAAACTGACAGAAATGATAAGATTTCTGCTGGCCTGGAGTTATGAAATCACTTTAAACTCAAAAACTACATTACCCACAATGCCTCAGCCTGAAAGGGAAATCCAGATTGTTTCAGTTGTAAGTGTTCCAGTACTGCAGTAATAACCAAATACTTTCTGGTTCATTTTCTTCACGTTTTCTAAAACTTAAAGCAGATGCTTGTAATTCAGAGGTTCATTATTTTACTTTTTGACCCCAAAAATCTAAGTTTCAGACACAGGACAGCTGGTGAAACGGGCTCAGACCAACTTTAACCACATTAACCGTGTTTAACCGTGTTTCAGCTCGCCTGTGAACTCTCAGGTGTCTCATCCAAACAATCGTTTTATTAAAACCTTTTCCACAGGTCTAACAGGTGAAGGGCTTCTCACCTGTGTGAATCTTCATGTGATGGGTCAGAGTACTTTTACAAGCGAAACTCTTTCCACAGGTGAGACACGAGAAGGACTTCTCACCTGTGTGAATCTTCATGTGATCGATCAAATTGCCTTTATGAGTGAAACTCTTTCCACTGGTCTGACATGAGAAGGGCTTCTCACCTGTGTGAGTTCTCATGTGATTAAACAAAGTACCTCCATGTCTGAAAGTTTTTCCACAGGTGAGACACGAGAAGGGCCTCACACCTGTGTGAATCTTCATGTGATGGTTCAAATTAGGGGTGCACCGATTTCAATTTTCTGGCCGATCACCGATTACCGATTTTTAGAAAGTCTGACCTGCCGATTCCGATTTTGGCCGATACTGATTTTCAGGTGTTAAAAGGTCAAAATGCACCCTAAATTTTCAGGATTTTCCAACCTTTGCTGAGGCAGATAAAATCGGTAGATAAAATCGGCTTCTCATTTAAAGATCGGCCGATCACCGATCTCCCCAAATTAAGGAAATCGGAGCCGATCGATCGGCCGGCCGATTTATCGGTGCATCCCTAGTTCAAATTGCCTTTATGTGTGAAACTCTTGCCACAGGTGAGACATGAGAAGGACCTCACACCTGTGTGAGTTCTGACGTGTTCTGACATGTTCTTCCGTCTCTTTAGTTCTGGATGGTCCACATCGTCTCTGGGATCTCTGGTGTCTGGACTTCTCTTCTTTGGTTTCAGCTCCTCGTCTCTGCTGGATCTGGTCCTGTTTCCTGTTTGATCCTGGTCCTCAGCTTCAGGACCGTTTGGACAAAGGAGGCGGTCCGATTGTGGTTTTGGTTCCCAGTGGTATCTTTGCTCATTAGCAGGAGTCCCCTGAAGGTCTCAGCCTCCAGCTTCAGAACCAAGTGCTCCTCATCCTGACTGATACAGAGTTCCTCCAGCTCCTTTTTAATCTGTGGAGGTCCAGGTTCTTCTTGGTTCTCTTTGTTATCTGGAAGTTCTGGTTCCTCCTGGTCCTCTCTGATCTGTGGAGGTTTTGGTTCCACCAGTTCCCCTTTAATCTGTGGGAGTTCTGGTTCCTGTATATCCTCTCTAATCTCTGGAAGTGAAAACAGAAAAAAAACATTAATTTTTGTGACAATAAAGAAACTGCACTTTAATCATGTGTTGATTTAAAAATGATTCATAATGGATCAGTTCAATTGGAATGAGAGGAACACACAGGTGGGCAGCACGGTGGCGCAACTGGTAAAACTGCTGCTTCTCAGCAAGCAGGTCCCCGGTTCAAATTCCAGTCTAGGGACTGAAGGATTTTCTGATTGAAACCAATATACAAGTGTTCTGTAAACAAAGTATCATCAATGTATTAACAAATGTTTGTGCAAGCATGTTTACTGTCCAGCTTGGAAGCAGCACACAGGGTAGGCCAAACAGGGATAATAATAATAATAATAATAATAATGAATTCAATTTATAACGCACTTTTCATTAGTGAAAATCTCAAAGTGCTACACACATTGAATGCTACACACATTCATACACCGGTAGCGGCAGACTACCATGCAAGGTGCTTTCCAGTCCTACCGGGAGCAACTCGGGGTTAAGTGTCTTGCCCAAGGACACAATGACACATGGTGTGGGGAACCGGGATTCGAACCGCCAACCTTCCGATCGGGGGACGACTGCCATTACCACTACGCCACGGCCGTCTACATGTCTACATTCCTGGGGACAAGCCCAAAAAATCAAACTGAGCCACAAAACAGCTAAAGAATATAAAAACACACATAGTAACATACTAATACAGGGAACCCCCGACCTACGAACGAGTTTGAGAGGTAAGAACCGTTCGCAGGTCGATCCTGTCGTAGCTAGGGGGTGAAAATATCGTCCCGTTCGTAGGTCGTTATTCTGTTCGTAGGTCGCGGAAATACCGCTAACGGTGCGCCGCGCACACATTTAACAGCATGAGACTGACATACTGGGCCATAAACATGCACAGAACTTTATTTACAAACACTTATCTAAACCATTACACCACACATTCATCCATAAACACACACAGTAACTGTACATCAGCAACTTCACATCAGAACTGCAGGAAATCAGCAGGAAATCACATCAGCAAAATGATGTCAACAATCACACATGAACACTTCTCAAAGTGCAGCTTTTAACATCAGAACAGCAGCAAATCAGGGACTCCCATCAGCAAAATGATGTCAACAATCACACATGAAGCCCAGCCCCCCCCTCTCGCTGGCGGTAATTTTCCACTGTCATGCGCAGTGTCACGCCCATGCCCAACAAGCAACATCCAAAGGCAATCCCCTCCCCCACCTCGCCGATTGCCATATGTGACGCAGTTACGCCGTAGCTCGATTATATACTTGTAATGGGGCTCGTTCGTAGGTCGTGCATCCAGTCTGCCGTAGCTCGATTATATATTTTAACTTGGTTCGTTCGTAGGTCACAAACTTTTTGCCGTACGTCGATGGCATTCTTCAACTTTGGCTCGTTCGTAGGTCCCGTGGTTCGCAGGTCAGTGGAGTCGTAGGTCGGGGGTTCCCTGTACATACGAATACATACAAACTGGCGCATACACATAAAAGTCCATGGTACAGACAGATATAAACATATATACATTAAACTCTTTCTGTCCTAAAGACAAAAGAGAAGCCACGCACACACAATAAGGAATCTAAACAGGGCAGTATGAGACCCGGAGGGCTCGTAACCGTTGTCCCGGCAACCAAGATTTTATCAGTAGAACAGCGAATCACACACCAGAACAAGCCGCATATTATCACACAAACAACTAAGGAAAGTCAGCATTCTCGGGGGACCTTCAGCAGGACAGGTCTGATATGCTCATAATTTCTTGTGCACAATTAATTGTTCTATTCCCTGTTAAACTCTGATTATTCTGTTAATCTGTGCCTGTCAATAAATCTTTATCATTTTTAAGACACGTCTGATCATTGAACACCGTTTGAAATCCCTTCAAATGGTGACCTCCGACGTTCTGACAGCCGTGTCTGTCTGATTGGGAAGGACGACGACTGCTTCCTGACCTGAGTGCATCGGAGCTCCAGAACAACAACTAAGGTGAGTCATACCGTGAATTACTCTAACATGACAATTTGGCCACTATCCAAATTACTATGCACTCTGGTCAAAAAAGCAATCTCGTGATAAAGATCACTTATTTAAGTTAAAATACTCTGGATTCGGCCTGGCACAGCTTACAGTTTAACCAGACACTCGTTTGGGTGCGGGGCGCTCCCCCGCCGCTCGGTGTACAGGCCGAGCCGCGTATGTGTGTGCGTGTGTGTCACGTCCTCGTTTAGTTTCACTTTGTGTGTGTCGTGTGCTCGTTGTAAATATTTTATTACTTACTTTTTTGGGGACAAACGTGTTCGGTTCAGTTATTGAGTTGCATTTTGCTGCCGCCGGCTTCACAGGGGCGGGATAACTCCCGTCGGGTCGCCGGAGGGGGAGGCAGAACCTCATAGACTGTTGTCGTTCCACGTTTCCGGGTGCGTTCGATTGTCATGTAGCTGGAAGTCAATCTTTGGAACACGAATATGCGTTCAGGGTTTTCCCGGAATTCGATGCGGATTTCGTGACCAGATTGATCACTGCCGCTTGTTTCGACGTCGTACGTCTCACCCGATGCCCGGTGTTCGCCAAAGGGGCACGCCGGAAGTCACTTTGGAAGTGAACCTACGTGTCTCGGTGCTTCGCGGGAACTCACCGCAGTCACGTGGTAGACACCACCCAGCGTGCCTGTCTCAGCCTTGCAAACTGACTCGTGGAATTCGCGCTGGGGGTGTAGACAAGACCGATGTAGGGTCTGTCAGGGAAAAGCACGCCACCTCAGGGTGCCTGTGTCAGCCTTACAAACTGACTCGTGGAATTCGCCCTGGGGGTTTAGACCTGGGAGGTCTAATTAGGGTGGTGCTGATTGGTTCTTGTGTTTAATTCGTTTTAAAATGTTTTGCGCGTCATTTCTTTAATTTTTTCTTTGTGTTTAAGAATAAATAGGGGGGTTGGATCCATTCATGTTCAATTTGTGCATTTTTGAATTATTATTAATTAGCTATGTGAACTCAGATGTGTGAATTTAAATTTGTCTTCTATCCAGTTGTGTCCACCAGAGGGAGGTGTTACGCACATGAATTACATGGGGTGGTACTGATTGCTTCTCTGTTTAATTCATCCACCAGAGGGAGGTGTTACGCACATGAATTACATGAGGTGGTGCTGATTGCTTCTCTGTTTAATTCATTTTAAAATACTTTACGTTGTGTGGACTCAGAGAGTGTGTGTTTAATGTTGTCTTCTGTTCAGTTGTGTATGGTGTGCCATATCTTGTTCGCTAGAGGGGGCTGTTCACCAACACAGAAGTCAGTCTGATCCCAGAGGCCTTGAGCCACAGACTCTCAGTTGTGTTTTTTAACAAGATCCCAGTAAATCTGAGCGTGTTTGAGAATAAACATTTGAGTGACTGGATTTGTGATAAAACAAAGTATGGCACACATTAAGGGAAATGTCAAAGAACAACGACAAGAAACTCTACGAGAGCAACTATAATAATAATAATAATAATAATAATAATAATTAGAAACAGTTCAAGCTGTAATTAGAATTTTACAGGCAGTAAACAATGAGAGATGTAAAAAGCAGAAGGATCAGAGGTAATTAGAGCATAAACAGTTAACTAAGGAGTATAGTAAACAGGTAAAACTCGTTCAAAGGTATGAGCAGTTAGGTTTAATGGCACAAACTGTACAGAAATTAGATGACACAGAGAATAGTACGCTATTTCAAAAAACAAAAACAAAAAAACACAGCATTAGGCTGTGGAGAAGAGCAGTCATACCTCGCCACATGCAGGAGTGTTGGAGGTTCAAGTTCAGCCACAGAGCAGAAAAAGCTTATTTTGGGGATTTTAAGAGATTGACAATTTATCAGTTAGACGAACAAGGGGATCTGTAAAGCGGGAGATGAGGTTTGTGAGTGAGAGGTGGTGAACTCTTGGGTTTAGGTCAAATTGATTTTAAACTAAGTTGTTGCTTCAACTCTAGTGTAACTCTTATCCGTTGTACTAACCAGATGGGACACGTGCATTAGCTGGAGATAAATGCTGATAGAGACAGGACAGATATATCTTTTAAAATCTGGTCCAATACTTAATTGGCCTTTTTATATGGCCTCTTTATATATTGACTTTATTTTTCCTTTTTTGTATAGCCTGACAACACACAGTTGGTGGAGGGGGGAGGTGAGACAAGCAGGCCTCTTACAGAGCACATGATGTAATTTCCCATGAGCTAGGATTAAAAAAAAACACGTAACACCTGCGTTTGATATCAGGAGACTGGGGTTATCGGTTTAGGTTCAATTAAGGTTGAATGTGTAAAGTTGACACTGACATCGGTTCACCGTGACTCTCTGCGAACAACAGCTGACAGGCTGAAAGAACTATCACTCAACACGCTTTGCAAAAACAACAATGACATAAAGACACTCAAGGGGGCAAAAGCAAAGTGCTGTCACTCAAGCAAGAGACTGTCTATGAACTTCCTCAGCCATACCTCCAAGGCAGAGACCTTGACAATGAACTGTCCAAGCAGCAACTAGATGTAACTGTCAGCAACTACAAACTGAAATCAATTGAAGTCAGGACTTGGGCCATCCTGAACGAGACACAGCGACCGGAACGAGTTTGCTGGTTGCCGAAGCTGACAAAGGCTGGACGATGAACAAGGTCACACATGCAGAGACGTGAAACAGCTGTTAGGAGTCACTCGTGCCAGTAACTGGTGAAGGTGTCGGCCTAGCATTTTACCTGGTTGAATCGATCGTGAGCCGTAGTCTCAGGATTCAAACGAGGAAAAACTTTGATTAATGATACACATAAACAGCAGTAGGGCATGTCCCAGCATGTCACATAATTCTTAGGTTAATACTGATTTGTAGGTTATGTTTGTCTACTTCTCCTCGTCCAGATGTAAGGATGTGGCTCCCTCTGGTGGTCGTCTCCTTTCGCCCACGACCTTTTGCCCATCACCTTGTCTTGCATGTTGTCTGTTCTCAGGTGTTTATGATTTAGGTAATTAGGCTGTGTATATAAGTTTGCATTTGTGTGCATGTTTTTGTCAGGCCATTCGTCTTCCTGCCTGGTGTGTCGTGTCAGCTCCTTGGTTTTTTGTGAGTACTTCGTCATGTTGGACTTTTTGTATTACAGCCACAGTTGAGCTCTGAGTTTTTGTTATTAAAGTATTTTTGACTTTTTACTCGTGTCTCTGAGTGTCCGTCTGCACTAATGGACTCACCCCCTCCCACACCACGCTGGATCATAACACCAGAAGGCTCTAAGATGAAATAATATGGAATAATAGGGCTCGCATCCCGAGTCCTGAAGTAGAATGACATTTATAAATGTTTTCACATGGTAAACTGGTGTCACAGTACATATTCATATCAGGTTTAAAAAAAAAAAAAAAAAAACTAATTACCTGATGGCATTTTTCTTGAGGGAATGCAGCTTTGTGAGTCTGGCTTAATACAACGGATAATTGAAAGGTAAAGGTGCTATGCATGAGGCCTTAGAAGTGAAATTCCAGATTAAAGATAAGCTTCATACTTTTAGCCATTACTCAGTTCAGGCAGGATCAATAAATCAGGGAAGTAGGGGAATTAGAGGTTAGACACTTGAACTTCTCATCTACATAGTGGGACAGGGTTAGAACTATTGTTTCAAAAGGGAGGAGACTGCAGGTAGGTGAGAACAGGTCTGGAGGATGCACAATTACAGGTGGACACGTGGTGTTTTGGGAGGAAAGTTGTTTCTGTCAACAGGAGGGACAACGCAGCACTGGTTTTGCAGTGTAACAGATCAGGGTTTTAACATGCGGGTGTGTGCGAAGCTGCAAGGGGGACAAAGTCAGCACAGAGGGCAGAGGTCAGGGCTCTGTGTAGACTTTTGGTGCAGCACACATTGAACTCACTTAAGTGGAGAGAAACAAATCATACATGAGGCAGATATGAGCATTTCTAACAACCTTATTGTTACCAACAGAAGTAGCAAGCGCAAATATAACAGTCATGACAGAGATACGTCCGAAACAGCAAGAGGAAACTGTTTAGCGGATTTAACAACAAAAGGAGCATCAGGACGCACCAATTGGAATCAAATCACGGTCATATCCCCAGAAGACAGGGATGGCTCCTGAAGAGGAACAGTGTGACTGGGCCATGGAGCTGAAGTGCAAAAAGATGGATTGTGGATTCATCCTAAGAATGGAAGATGGGTCCTTCCAATGAGCCTAAAGAAGAAAAATTTGAGTCGGCACGCGGACTTGCGCATGTGGGTGCACGCCAGATGACGCCAGATGATGTCAGCTGGCGGCACACACACATTTGAATTATCTGATCAGATCGTTTGTGAAAGAATGCACCATGTGTTCATTTTATAACTGTAAAATGATGAGAACGTTGCGCGAACAAGGAAAATTTCGGACCAAGATGACACCGGGTCATGAGATATTAATCGATTACACTGACATGATCGGACCGGTAAAGGGTTTCAAATATTTACGGGTTTGCGGGTTACATTTACCGGCTGGCTGGAGGCCTAGCCGGCTATAAGAGAAAACAGTAAAACGGTGATTAAATGTTGAATCTACCATTACATTCATAGTCACAGTTTTCCTGCTAAAATCAGATCAGATAACGGTACCTATTTAAAAATTGCAGATCTGCAGAAGGTTGAAAAGACTTTAGGTCTCAAGCATGCTTTTGGTTTGATTTATTACCCCAGATACAGGGAAAAAGACTAACGGTTACACAGACAACTGAAAGTTAATTGGCTAAGAATCTGTGCACAGACTAAAATTAATTGGCTTGAAGCTCTAACAAATAGCCCTTATGGCTGTGGGAGCTTCTGTGAATGGGGGTATAGGTTTCACCCCTTATGGGTTACCTACTGGAAGGTCATTTCCAGGGCCATAGCGAACATTAAATGGCCCTTGGAAGAAAGTGTTAAAATGTCACATGCAATGTACGTTGAAATGCTAATAGGTTTTTTGTCCAGCTTCCATCTACAGATCCCTGACTCCATCACTCCTGAGGACGCGAGGCCTGAAGGTCCACTGGCACCTTGGGTGTTTCTCAGGGTCTCCAAGAGAGAGTGACCCGAGCTAGAGTGGACGGGCCAGGGTTTTCATCTCAACCTATGCGCACCTGCAGAAGAGCATCGCAGGTCATTATATCGGGTCGACGGAGCTGCAAAAGCTAACAGCTCTGGTTTTGCACCTGGAGTGAGTGGTCCACACGCGCTGTGGGTGAGCCTTCCTGCATCTTCATTCCTGAAAGCTGCGATCGAGGAAGGTGTGGGCTTCTGTTGCTCCAACGGTTTACTTCCTCATGCGTGTAGGAAAGCACCCTGAAAAGTATCTTGTTCTTGCTGTGGAAAAGCATCTTGAAAAGCATCCTTGAGCTTGCTTGTGTGGGCGAAGCAAGTTCCCCCTGTCTGCATCTCTTTCTCCTTTGCTTCCCTGAGAGGGAAAAGGCAGCTGCAACCTTGCAGCTTCATAGAGCAGAGGAGCCGAAGAGGAGCGTCCACCTTTTTGGGTTGGGGCAGTTTGATTGCCAGCGGATCGGGGAATTGAACATAGTCCCAGCTGGGTTATTATTATCTTCAGTAAGCTGCAGCCCAAAAACAGGTGGTGACAGTTCTACATCTAAGTGTTTCTGAAGAAGTGCATCATACAGCAAGATCTAAGAAGAACAAAATTCGGGGTGTTTCCTTAAAATCAGAAGAACGAATAGGGGTTTAATTTTAAAATGTGTTTTTACTTGTTTGAATCCTTAGAAGCATCAGTATTTGGGGTAGATCAGTTAAATTTTAAACTTTAAATCTCACATTTAAAGTATCACACATTTAAAATTAGATTTTAGACTTGACCTTTGACTTTTTGAGTTAGGGTTACAGTGTATACTTTACATTAATAATCTTAGCTTAGAGTTGATTTAGCTGTCAACTATTTGCCGCTATAGTTTAACTTTTATTCACATTCAACATTTTTACTATTTTCCTAAGGCTAGAGGTCAAGTTCAAAACATACCAACACATACTTTTGCTTGCAATCAGACCTAAGTTTTCACTTTCAGGTTCTACCGTTACGGTGGACGGGGAATATGTGATTCACATTTACAATCTTCAAGCTTGAACAATAAAATTTTGGGAGTTTTACTCATTTTCAAGGTGTAAGGTTTCACCTGCTTTTAAAAAGCAGTAGAAGGGTGTTGTGTTCATTTTAAGACTGATTTTGCCTTGCAGGTGACGATCCCGTGATTCCTGTGTAAAAAAAAAAAGAGGAGAAAAGAAGATTTTGTAAGATTTGCATGCATTGAGTGTTATGTGCATTCACTCTTTCAGGTTCTACCGATTTAACTGAGAGGGAGTTAAATTCCGATTTAACTGAGAGGGGGTTAAATTGTGTTTTGTTGTATTTCATCACATTTCAGGGTTCACAGATAGACACTGTGAAAAGTTTCTGATTAGGTTCAGCATGGCTGAGGGACAAAACAGGCTTTTTATGGTAGGGGGTGTGGTGTCATTGATCTTGGTTTCCATCATTCTGGTGTTGGAATTTAACTGTGTTATACCAGGTCGCCCTAGATGTCATCCTGTCACCCATCCGAGGGACAGGAGAGACGTCCCCAAGCTCGGAGCGTGGTCTCAAGTGCAGGATAGGGATCATCTAGCCTTGAATTTGTCTTCTAGCTTTCGGATGAACAGCTGGTACAGGTATGCACACTTTTTAGCCAGAGAGCGTCAGGACTCTGCGTGGTACATCTACATTTAGCTTCCTGTCTCAGCACCTACCCTACAGGTGGGGGCATTAGAGCAGGGGGTGTCATTCTGTGCGCTCCAGATCAGAGCCAGAGGGTTCGTTAGAGAACACCTGCAATGTGAGCCTAAGAGGTGCGAATCAAGTACTTTGTCGCAGCCGGTGGTGTTGGGTCAGTTTGCTGATTGGACATCTTGTGGACAGTTCCCTGTCTGTGTGTACCGCATTCATCATCAAGACTCTTATCAGGTGGTGGTGGGGTCACTGCCCACTGAGAGGTGCCGAGCGGTGTACCACACAGGGGTACAGTTCACAGGTGTACCCGGCAGGTATGATACGTATCCTGTTGAGGATCTAGCCTGGCTGTGTGGACATGAGGTGCTTCTGACCTTGCCCACCGACTGGACTGGACTTTGTGCACCGGTGGCGGTTACTGACGGCTCAGTTATGGCGTCTTTGACTAATGGTTCTCAGTATGGGGGACGGAGGTGGACGTCTGGCGTGGCACAGCTTGAGTCGACGTGGGGTTCAGAGGTTCCGGTAGAGTGGAAGCGTCGCTTCTTTCCGGGGGCAGATGTGGGGACTTATAGGATGCGCGTGTAAGTCTTACATTACCGTTTTGGGATGTTCATTTATGAGGCGGTTCGGGCATTACAGAGCACCTCTGCGGAGCGGAGGGTCCCGAGGATAGTGTCATTCCGGCGTACAGTGGTTTTGGATTTGTTTACTGCGTCTAGGAATGGGGTATGTGTGATCATCGGCAGGGACACCTGCTGTACCTTACATACCGGACGAAACGGCTGCAAACCCCCAGGCGAGGGTGACAGCAGCCCTGGCACAGCTGAAAGAACTTCAGAAGGCGAAAGCGGAGGATGCACCGCCTGGAAAGCGGGATGTGCTGTCTTGGTTCACTAGTGGGTCGTGGACTCAGGTGCTGTTCAAGCTTTTAGCATTTCTGCTGGCTATTCTTGTTCTATTTTGCGTGTTTATGGGGTGTGTTGCGCCGTGTGCGAGAGCAGTGATCTCAAGGATGATTGCTTCCGGAGGGGTGGATGACCATGGGACTATGTTCCCCTTGGTGCATGCCAGACGCAGCTCATTGCCAGACGGACGTGAGCACCTGCGTCTGGCTGAAACCAGATACCTGTAGAGGCGACGAGGTGGACTTGAGGTGGAGTGACAGTTACCCTGGTACATTTAATCAATTTGCACATATCCTTTAGGATTTTGTAGTTTAGGTAGTTTAGGTCAACGTAGTTTTAGGACATGTGTATTAGGACGTGTGTATTAGTTTTAGCACTTGATTTGGGGAGTAATTTTGGAGTCAGATAGAGGTGAATGGAGTTGGATAGAGGTGGATTTTTAGCAGTGAGTGTCAGGATGGCTCCCTCTGCTGGTCCTTCATGTAACATGTTCAGTTTGCCCCTGTGTCTTAGAAACTGTGTTTTGGCTCCCTCTGCTGGTCCTTCATGTAATGTGTTCAGTTTGCTCCTATGTTTTAGATTGATTACTCCCCAGGTGTTTTGTGTTCCCATGATTAGTTCCTCACCTTTATATTCTGGGCTCTCCTGTCTCTCAAGCAGGGGAGCATTAAGTGTAATGCCTACACCAGCATGGTCGGATGTCCTGTTCAGTTAAGTGCCTTGTTTTTGAGTTTTGTAAATTAAAAGACTGTTTTTGATACACTCCTGGAGGTCTTGCTTGCACTTGGGTCTCAACCACACCCCGACCGTGACAGAATGCTCCCCTCAATTGAGACCTAGCAAGCAGACCTCCATGAGACCTAGTTAACAGACTTCACTGAGTCTCCAGAACCTGCAGCAGAGCCACTGAGTCTCCAGAACCTGCAGCAGAGCCACTGAGTCTCCAGAACCTGCAGCAGAGCCACTGAGTCTCCAGAACCTGCAGCAGAGCCACTGAGTCTCCAGAACCTGCAGCAGAGCCACTGAGTCTCCAGAACCTGCAGCAGAGCCACTGAGTCTCCAGAACCTGCAGCAGAGCCACTGAGTCTCCAGAACCTGCAGCTCCAGAACCTGCAGCCCCAGAACCTGCAGCCCCAGAACCTACAGCGGTGCCAGTGCCTGCAGCTCCAGCATCTCTCGAGGGGTCCCAGGTGGGAGCCCCTCACGTTTTCCTGTCTCTGGAGGGTCCACGAGGACGCCTCCCAAATTTCCTGTCTCGGGAGGGTCCATGAGGGTCCATGAGGACGCCTCCCACGTTTCTTGTCTCAGGAGGGTCCAGGAGGACACCTCCCACGTTTCCTGTCTCGGGGGGGTCCAGGAGGACGCCTCCCACGTTTCCTGTCTCGGGAGGGTCCAGGAGGACGCCTCCCACGTTTCCTGTCTCGGGGGGTCCAGGAGGACGCCTCCCACGTTTCCTGTCTCGGGAGGGTCCAGGAGGACGCCTCCCACGATGGGTCCCGGCCTTCCACGATGGGTCCCGGCCTTCCTTTTTGAACTTTTTAGTATTTCATAGGTCTAGTCTTTGTGTTTTGTTCTCTGTGTTCTGGTGTCCTTGACTGGGCCAGTCGTCCTTGCGGTTCCTCCCTCATCCTGCCCTGGCCTTTTGTGGGGGGGAGTTCTTTGGGACGCCAGGGGGCGTCTTTGAGGGGGGGTACTGTCAGGATGGCTCCCTCTGCTGGTCCTTCATGTAACATGTTCAGTTTGCCCCTGTGTCTTAGAAACTGTTTTGGCTCCCTCTGCTGGTCCCTCATGTAATGTGTTCAGTTTGCTCCTATGTTTTAGATTGATTACTCCCCAGGTGTTTTGTGTTCCCATGATTAGTTCCTCACCTTTATATTCTGGGCTCTCCTGTCTCTCAAGCAGGGGAGCATTAAGTGTAATGCCTACACCAGCATGGTCGGATGTCCTGTTCAGTTAAGTGCCTTGTTTTTGAGTTTTGTAAATTAAAAGACTGTTTTTGATACACTCCTGGAGGTCTTGCTTGCACTTGGGTCTCAACCACACCCCGACCGTGACAGTGAGTGCTTCGCACTGTAGTTGAACTGTAGAAGTGGTGTAGGGGATTTGGTTCTGTGGGTTGTTTTATTGGTGGTTATGTTGGGGTCCTCTTTGGAGGATCCAAGGGGGTCGTGCAGGTTATTTTGACCTATTTTTAATAGGTCAAAAGAGGGTGTTGAAGGATATTCTGATTGAAACCAATATACAAGTGTTCTGTAAACAAAGTATCATCAATGTATTAACAAATGTTTGTGCAAGCATGTTTACTGTCCAGCTTGGAAGCAGCACACAGGGTAGGCCAAACAGGGATGTCTACATTCCTGGGGACAAGCCCAAAAAATCAAACTGAGCCACAAAACATCTAAAGAATATAAAAACACACATAGTAACATACTAATACATACGAATACATACAAACTGGCGCATACACATAAAAGTCCATGGTACAGACAGATATAAACATATATACATTAAACTCTTTCTGTCCTAAAGACAAAAGAGAAGCCACGCACACACAATAAGGAATCTAAACAGGGCAGTATGAGACCCGGAGGGCTCGTAACCGTTGTCCCGGCAACCAAGATTTTATCAGTAGAACAGCGAATCACACACCAGAACAAGCCGCATATTATCACACAAACAACTAAGGAAAGTCAGCATTCTCGGGGGACCTTCAGCAGGACAGGTCTGATATGCTCACAATTTCTTGTGCACAATTAATTGTTCTATTCCCTGTTAAACTCTGATTATTCTGTTAATCTGTGCCTGTCAATAAATCTTTATCATTTTTAAGACACGTCTGATCATTGAACACCGTTTGAAACACCGTTTGAAATCCCTTCAGGACCTTTCTGGGTGGAGATTGCATGTTCCCTCCGTGCATGCGTTGATTTTCTCCAGTCACTCCGGTTTCCTCCCACAGACCAAAACTATGCATGTTAGATTGAATGTCCACAGACTTGAAACTGAAATGTATGGAAGCAAATGCATCTCAATTTTCAAATTAAAATGGATTAATAGAAATGCTTTTCATTTTCAAAATAAAGCTGCATGTTTTGACTCATGAATAAAATTCAAAATAGATAATCCAAACTGTGCTTTCATTTTCATCTCAACACTGCTCATTAGCTAGGTTTACATGGACATAAGTAATCGGATTAAACAGCCATTCGGAATAAAAATGTGTCATGTAAATGCACCATTTGGATTATATTTGGTTTATTCAGCTCGATCTGAAAGAATTTGTAACCAGAACGAAATGGGTGGTTTATGCCAATTCATAACCTGTGTAGGAGAACACCTCACCTCAGAAATAATAATAATAATAATTTTATTTAAAAGCGCCTTTCAGGACACCCAAGGACACTTCACAGCAAGAAACAAAACAAACACAGTTGAAACTTCAGTAGGAACAAATTGTAATATAGAATAAATAAAGAATATAAAATACAAAATAATATAAATACATTTAGTAAAGTTAATAAGCTAGTCTAAAGAGATGTGTTTTCAGGGCTGTCTTGAACAGAGAAAGGGAGGTGGTGTTTCGAAGGTCTGGCGGTAGAGCGTTCCAGAGGTGAGGGGCAGAGCAGGTGAAGGCCCTGCTCCCCATGGTGGAGAGGCGGGCAGAGGGTACATGGAGATGTAGCGAAGAGGAGGATCTGAGAGAGCGTGATGGGATGGAGATTTGTAGGAGGTCAGATAGATAAGGAGGGGCAAGGTTGTGGATAGCTTTGAACGTGAGAAGTAGAATTTTGAAGATGATGCGTGATTTAACCGGGAGCCAGTGGAGCTGCTGCAGGACAGGAGTGATGTGGTTATAGTAGGAGGTTTGAGTGATGACACGGGCAGCTGAGTTCTGGACCATCTGTAGCTTGTGGAGAGATTTGTTGGGGAGGCCATAGAGAAGGGAGTTGCAGTAATCGATACGGGAAGTCACAAGACTGTGCACCAGGATGGCTGTGGAGCGGGGTGTGAGAGAAGGACGGAGACGGTTAATATTACGGAGGTGGAAATAGGCAGACCGAGTAACATTGTTGATGTGTGAAGTGAAGGAGAGAGTGGTGTCGAGGATGACACCGAGACTCTTGACCTGAGGGGAGGGGGATAGCAGAGAGTTGTTAAGGGGGACGAGAAGATGTTCTGATTTTGAAATAGAGTTTTTGGTACCAACAAGAATGATTTCTGTTTTGTTACTGTTTAGTTGAAGGAAATTGTTAGAAAATCAGTGATTTAGCTCAGTGAGACAGTCAGTGAGGGTGGGTGGGTGGAGTTAGGGTTTGATGACAAAAGCTATGTGTCATCAGCATAACAGTGGAAATGGACGTCGTATTTCCGGAAGATGTGACCTCCTAGAGGAAGGAGGTAAATGATGAAGAGGACAGAGCCTTGGGGGACACCCGTGGAGACGGGGGAGAACTGGGAACGGAAGGATTTAGGCCCCGTTTACACGGACACGGTGGGCCAACAACAAACACAGAGCTAACTATGCTAACGCTGCTAGCACCTTGTTTAGTTCTTCTTCTTCTGGTATTGTTTTATGTTGGTTAGACCAACTGTAAGGTGCATTACCGCCACCTACTGAGCT
>JBBPBX010001036.1:0-24240 GCA_038048925.1 Garcialebias charrua | reverse complement strand
AGGGACGTGCAGAGCCCACTAAAGGGGCAGGTGCTCAAAAAAAAAAGGGGGCACATCTAACCGCATTTTAGGACAGAATATTAACAAAGTCACATAGCTTTCAGAGTTTAATAAACAATGATAAATTACAAAATTGTGAGATATACTATCAAAGCTTAGGAAAACCTCTACATAGAACATACAACTATCCATATGTAAAATATTTTATTAGTAATTTCTTTCTGCAGGTCTACTTTGTTATAGGAAAGTATTGCAATATTCAAACCTGCGATTTAGCAAGATATGTAAATCAGAGCTACACCACCAGATATATTTTGTCTTTACAGAATTACACTATAAAAAATATAACAATGCCCCAGGGACCCATCCCTGCCTGATGCCCTCAATAAGTTTTATGCACGTTTTGATGATCCAAACAGACCAACTAGCACCAGACTCAACTCATCACCAGACGAGGAGCACCTCAAAGTGACCGCAGCAGAAGTGAGAGGTAGTCTCAGAAGGATCAACCCTCATAAAGCTACGGGTCCAGACAACATCCCAGGGAAAGTTCTGAAGGAATGTGCGGACCAGCTCTGTGAGGTGCTGGCTGACATCTTCACCACCTCACTTTCACTGGAGTCAGTTCCCACCTGCCTGAAGACCGCCACCATCATCCCAGTCCCAAAAAGCTCCACAGTGACTGGTCTGAATGACTACAGACCGGTGGCTCTCACCCCGATAGTCGCTAAATGTTTTGAGAAACTGGTCATGTCCCACATCAAGACAGCCGTCAACATCAACGAGGACCCTCATCAATATGCATATCGTGAGAACCGATCAACAGAGGACGCCATCTCCTCCGTGGTCCACACTGCTCTCACCCACCTGGATCAGAAGGACTCATACGTGCGTCTGCTCTTTGTGGACTTCACATCTGCCTTCAACACCATGATCCCCCAAACTCTGATAGACAAACTATCCACACTTGGACTAAGCCCCTCTATTTGTAACTGGGTCTTAGACTTCTTAACAGACAGACCACAGTCCGTGAAGATCCACAACTTCTCCTCCTCCACCATCACCCTCAGCACTGGCTCTCCTCAGGGATGTGTGCTGAGCCCTCTTCTGTTCACTCTGCTCACATATGATTGTATAGCCACACATCCAGGCTGTCATATTGTTAAGTTTGCAGATGATACAGCTGTGGTGGGATGCATCACAGATAATGATGAATCCAGCTACAGACAGGAGGTGGAACATCTGGAGAGCTGGTGCAAAGAGAACAACCTTCACATGAATGTGAAGAAGACGAAGGAGATGATTGTGGACTTCAGAAGGAACAAACACACCCACACCCCACTGTATATAGGTGGATCTGCGGTGGAGGTGGTCTCCAGCTACAAATACCTGGGTGTACACTTGAATGATAACCTCAGCTGGAGCAATAACACCACCAGCAGAGAGCGTCCTGTGCTCCAGTATCAATGTGTGGCATGGAGGCTGCACAGTTGCAGAGAGAAAAGCTCTGCAGAGAGTGGTGAAGGCTGCACAGAAGTCTGTGGGAGTCAGTCTCCCCACCATCACAGACATTTACACCTCCAGATGCAGAAAAAGAGCCACCTGCATCATGAAAGACCTCACTCACCCAGCACACTCACTCTTTGCACCACTCCCCTCGGGACGGAGGTTGAGGAGCATCAAATGTAGAACCACTAGACTGAGAAACAGCTTCTACCCTGAGGCTGTCAGACTCATGAATAAATAAATAATAAGAATAAACACTGCAAAAGGTCACATCATACTGATACTGTACTGATCTGTTTCTTGTTGCTGCGTTCATCTGTGACCATCTGCTCATGTTCGTGCTGCTGTTTATAATGATGTTTTTCTACTACATTAGGGCTTAGTGTATTACTAGCTGATGTGATGTCTCTCTTAGTTAATCCTAGATGTTATTATTGTATTTCTCTTGCATTTGTTGTTGGATGTAACTGGGACCCTGTGTACATAATCTCGTTTTCAACACATGTACTACATGCGGTGCAAATGACAATAAATTCTCTCTGACTCTGACTCTGATAAACAAGGGCACAATGCAACTTTTTAGTGTACTGTAATTTATGAAAGAAAGAGCTGCCTGGTTTGCTACACTTGCAGTGGAGATGAATATGGTCCATTCAGAAAAGCAGAGCTGCATCAAACTTTAATGTGGAACTGCAGAAGAAAACGAAATAAAAGCAAAAATTGAATTGTTAATGCATATCACCATGAGAAAAGCCTACTGAGACTAACTGACCACCAAAATTTAGACCTATATCTCTGTTTGTGTCTTAGTGTATTTGTAAGTACCTATATACATTTTCTTCAATCTTTCCTCTTCTTTTTTTCTTGTCAGTTTCTCTTTTTTCCTCATTGTCTCATCTTCTCTGTGTTGAGTGGAGGACAATGTCTCTTATTTATTTTGGTCTCTTGCCTTTCTTTTTCCCCCCAAACTGAATCTAAGATCCAAAATCTTCTTTTCCATCATGGTGAACTGTTTAAAAACAAACTTCCAACTTTTAAGCATTTTTGCTATTTTTGTTCTCTTCTTATTTATTTCATTTATTCATTTCAGATTTAAAACAGACAATTTACAAACACATGAAAGAAAAAAACAGATATAAAATGAAAGGTAGTAGAAGAAGAAAAAAATCTTGTCATATCTGCCCCTTCTTAAAACAACTGTGCAGCAGCAGTTTTCTGTTGGTCATGTCTCGAAAAATGTCAATGACCTCAGTGAGGTCATTGACATTTTTTGCAATTATGTTGCTAATTATTTGCAAAACAAACTTATTTGCGCATGCCAGAAATCTTTGCTTGCTATTCTAAGTTTTGTTTGTCATTCAAAGTTTTGCTTGCGATTCTCACATGACGTCGTGGGCAGAGCCTAAAATCGCAACAAAAGATTTCTGATGTGTGCAAATAAAAGTTTATGTTTTGCAAATAACTTTTTAAGTTCACGAGAGAAAAATTAGCTATTTAATTTAAAAAAATGTTT
Organism: Garcialebias charrua; assembly: GCA_038048925.1. Taxonomy (NCBI): domain Eukaryota; kingdom Metazoa; phylum Chordata; class Actinopteri; order Cyprinodontiformes; family Rivulidae; genus Garcialebias; species Garcialebias charrua. The sequence goes on along the minus strand of JBBPBX010001036.1, from coordinate 21,221 downwards.
TTTAAACAAAAGTTTTTGCTTTAAAAAAATGAAATCATTACAATTCCAAAAGTTTTGATTACAATTTTATTTTACATAACTGAGGTTAGTTTTTTTTTCGTTGACTAATTGTGAAACAAATTTAACTCCATACTCTGCGAACCAGACCCTAAACTTACTTAAAGTCTGGATAGGTTTTTCCCCTTCATTTGTATGCTTTTATTGGACAGGAGCAACTTGATTGGTTATTACATTTATCTATTATGGTAGTTCAGGGTGAGTTATTTTTAATTCTAAATGAATATTCTTGTTGGACTTTTATTTAAGTGCTATTTTCCTTCAAGATACATTTACCTAATGCTAGAATTAATGCAATGTACATTATGCAGCAAAGGAAGTTAGAAGATCGGACATATATCCATTATGGAGAGATGATAGGTTTTGGACGGGCGATGTGCTCCCTATTGCATAAGCCAGGGGTGTCAAAGTCAAATACATGGAGGGCCAAAAAAACAAATTTGCTACAAGCCAAGGGACGGACTGGTTCAATGTTTATTTTAAGGGGGTGATATAAGATTTTTTTTCTTCTTCTTTTTGCACTCTTTTCATTCAATGTTTTCTTTTTTATTAATTTGTTTTATTTTGTCTCTTTTAAATGAATGAATAAATGGATTAAATAAAATATTAAATAGCTTTACATCTGTTAAGTTCTTGGCATAAACCAACACAGACAGACATGTTCCTGCTTTTAGTATTGTACATTGTTTTATAATGTAGCAGTTTGTTTCATTTTTTTAACACAGTTTTCTTGTGATTTTTAATTTATATGCTTTTTTATGATTGTTTACTGTTGGCTGCAAGTATCAAGCTGCAAAATCCTTCATTTTCTACAGCTGATAGCTGTTGGTCATTAATTATGATGAAGTTTAGCAACTTCTCGGTGAACATTTGAGCTCCGTGGCTTCAGCGGTGTGTTTTTCTTGTTCAATCCGGGGCGGGGGCTCTGATTTTGGTCAGCCGCTCGCCGCCTGTCCGTCCTACGAGACGTCAGACAGCGGGTCGGACTGGACGCAGCTGGCCGCGGTCGGTCTCCCTGTTTCGGTTCAGCGAGAGTGGCGTCCCGCTGAAGCCCCGGAGCTCGAATGTCCAACATAAAACCAACTTGACCGCAGTTTAATGTGGCGCTATGGCTCTGCAGACATTGCACATTGCTGTCTTGTGGTGTTTAGTGTAAAATACTTTCACACAGCCGACATGTTACGATGAAAAGTTGGCTAGTTGTTAGCTAAAGTGCTACTCACTCAGTCCACACACTGTAGCTGGCTGCAAACTGAAAGGGATTTGCTGAATAGTAGTAGTAGGGGTGGGGCCATGCCCCCCGAACGGCAATGCCCCCAAGGGGGCCAGCTCCCCCACTGACCCTAATGTGAATGTGAGGCAGGTCTTATTACTCTGGGTTCATGAGACACGACTCCGGATCGGATTGGCCCCACCCCTACTACCACTGTTGCATTGTGGGGAATGTAGTGTTGGTACGTGACCGGAGGGCTTATTATGTTGTTTTTCTTGCAAAATACAAAATTAATAATAATAATAAAATAAATAATTTTAGTATGTTATTATGTGTCAGAGGAGGGCTTAGGAATAGGAAATTAAAAAAAAAAAAAAAAATTTTTTTTTTTTTTTGCCCAAAAGGGCACTTGGGGGCAAGGAGCAAAAGGGGCAGGTGCTCAAGCCCCCATAGCCCCCCCCTCTGCACGTCCCTGATGGGAACTAAACACAAAAACTAAGAAAAACTATGGGAAATAAACACAAAGACTAAGAAAAACTATGGAAACTAAACACAAACTAGACTTAAGAAACCCTCAAAAGTTCAAAAAGGGTGACCAGGAGATCCATATCAGGCAACGGTTGATCGGGCGGACGGCCTGGAGACCGTCCATCAGTCACCGGCATCTCAGGCGGATGGTCGGGAGGCTGTCCATCAGGCATAGTCACATTGGGCGGACAGCCGGGAGGCCGTCCATCAGGCATAGTCAAAGACACATCAGGCAAGCGGCCAGGAGGCTGTCCATCAAGCTGAGGTTTGTCGGGCGGACGGCCAGGAGGCCATCCAACTGGCTGAGGTTTGTCCGGCAGGCGGCAGGGAGGCTGTCTATCAAGCTGAGGCTGGTCGATTGGGAGGCCGAGAGGCCGTCCAGCAGGCTGGAGCACATCGAGCAGGTAGTCGGGAGGCCGTCCAACTCTAGGAGCTTCAACAGATGGTGTGGGAGGCGCCCTCCTGGACCCATCCAGAACAAGAATGTGGGAGACGCCCTTCAGGGCCCTCCCGGAACAAAAAATGTGGGAGGCACCCTTTAGGGCTGTTTTATGATATTCTAAATCATTTGCAAGTTCGTGAAAGATCAGCGCGGTGTTTAGAAAAATCAAACACAGACTCCTTTAAAATGATGTGTCATTTATTAAAAGAACTGTGACAGATGGAGGAAAAAGTGAAACAGACATACAATTTGTACAATCACCTCAGATGTACAAAAACATACATGTTCAAACTCACAAACTGTTATTTGCTAGGACTAATGCTAAATCCTCATCAAACGCTTTTCGCTCAGCCGAAGCAGCCACTTTACATTGAAAGTCTATGTGGCCGCACATCTTGGAGCAGTGGGGCGTGACGCGGCGCGTCTTTAGCATTTCAAGCAACGCAGCAGCATCCGGCAGTCCCTTTCCACGCGCGCAGCCGAGCAGCCGAGCAACCGAGCAACAGGAAGCAAGAATATGCTTGCTTCCGTTGCTCGTAGTGTCGCAGCAACCACTCGGGAGAGACTCTGCTATTGTGATGACGCAAGACGACGGGACTTTCTGTGGACGAAAACAACCTCCGGTAAGAAAACCTGGCATTTTTAAAGTTGCTGCTGTCCGCTCGAGCGTACATCACCCCAAACATTAAAAAAAAACGTTTTGATCTCAACAAAGACTTTTGGAGATGCAGTTCGGCTCGTAGAAAACCCACTCAAGTAGTAACGAGGCTCACGTACAGCTGATTTTATCTACCCAGTGTACCTTGTACATAAAAACAACACGGATCTGACCGGGAAGGGAGCCACATGCTCCTCCCATTGCGCGTCTGCAGACATGTTCGGTGGGGACAGATATCTGTTGACAAGCAGCAAACACAGAGCATTGGGAGCATTTTGATGCGTTTGGTGAGGATGAGGCATAATATGTCATTTTTAACCCCGCCAAAAAAACAGCAACAAACAAAATACACACACACAAGGCATTGATGTTAAAATACATTATCTCTCACCTTGACACAACTGGGAAGCCTTACAGTTCGGCGGGATATAACCATCAACGTGGCCGGACGTCTGATCAGGACTCAATGGCTGACTTCAAAAACTGTAAGTGCGCTACTCATCTTCATACCTTGGTGTATGCGTGTGTGTGTGTGTGTGTGTGTACGTTTGTGCAAGTACTATGACTTCACTCTCATCTTGGGTAACACATGTTTTTCAAAGTAAAGCAGAGCAAAGCGGTGCCTAGCACGATTGAAGGAAAACTTGGCTTATCTGACTAGATTGTTGTATCTCTTACCAAGAAGTGCTATGTTATGTACCTGAGGGGGTTCAGAGTTTTTAAAAACATCATTGCTGTGTTTGTGTTGCAAGTCTGCTGAAAGACCAGCAGCCTGCTGAGAAACACTTTTTTTTTCAACTCAGCCTAATCAGGCTTGATTAACTCAGCTGAAACACCTGTTGAGTCTCAGCCTTTTAAATAGTCTGGGCTGAGACCTGAGCAAGTGTGGAACCTTGCTGAGAGCAAGTGGAGTTGTGAGATTGTCAACTGAGGTTGGTGGACATAAGCAAGGGGCTTGTTGGAACAACTTGTGATCCTGTTGTAGGTAAATCAAGTTTTGATCAAGGCAATTATAAGCTGCATGTATGTGTGTGTTCATGAGTGTTCTCCACCCACTCTGATCACTGAGTATTGAGCTCTCATGTGGAGTTTGTGTTGAGCTTAAATCAAAAAGGCGTTCAATACAAGATCAACTGGACTTTATTTGTAACAGAAAACGTTTCGACTCCCATCCAGGAGGCTTTCTCAATTCCATGAACAAATTATGAGAAGTTTGAAGTTATAACAGAACCACGCACCATCATATGTTAATTTCAAGCTGAGGTAACACATACATGTAAATTGACAGATCACACCTTAACAGTAGGGGGTTCCCTTGAGGTCTCTGACAGAAGACACAACACTGTATGTAAATTGACAAAAAACAACTCCCAACCAACAAACAGAGGCTTCTCAAAGAAATGTGTTAGTCTAATTTACAGACAAGACACCTCTGTTCCCATCCGGTGTAAAACGTTTCGGAATCAGTCCCAAAACTGAGTTATAAGTCTTGGAAAGCTGAAACCTCAGACCTCCTCCTCTGTTGAGAGAAGGCTTTTCTCTCTTAACATAAACAGCTTCCTTCACACCTCTCTCAAACCATCTGTGCTCTCGGTCCAAAATTTGCACATTCTGGTCTTCAAATGAGTGTCCCTTGTTTGTGAGGTGGAGGTGAACAGCTGAGTTTTGTCCAGAGGAGGTTGCTCTCCTGTGTTGATACATTCTTTTGTGGATGGGCTGCTTCGTTTCTCCAATGTAACGGTCTGAGCAGACCTCGCTGCACTGGACTACGTAAACCACACACTCTGTTTGTGTGTCGGGGTTCTGTCCTTAGGGTGGACCAGCCTCTGTCTGAGAGTCCTGCTGGGTTTGAAATGTACTGGGATGTTGTGTTTGTTGAAAATCCTTCTGAAATTCTCTGAGACTCCAACAACATAAGGAATGACAATGTTTTTCCGTCTGTTAGACCGAGAGCACAGATGGTTTGAGAGGTGTGAAGGAAGCTGTTTATGTTAAGAGAGAAAAACCTTCTCTCAACAGAGGAGGAGGTCTGAGATTTCAGCTTTCCAAGACTTATAACTTAGTTTTGGGACTGATTCCGAAACGTTTTACACCGGATGGGAACAGAGGTGTCTTGTCTGTAAATTAGACTAACAAATTTCTTTGAGAAGCCTCTGTTTGTTGGGAGTTGTTTTTTGTCAATTTACATACAGTGTTGTTTCTTCTTTCAGAGACCTCAAGGGAACCCCCTACTGTTAAGGTGTGATCTTGTCAATTTACATGTATGTGTTACCTCAGCTTGAAATTTACATATGATGGTACGTGGTTCTGTTATAACTTCAAACTTCTCACAGTTTGTTCATGGAATTGAGAAAGCCTCCTGGATTGGAGTCGAAACGTTTTCTGTTACAAATAAAGTCCAATTGATCTTGTATTGAACGCCTTTTTGATTTATCATGTCCTAGACGACTGAGAATCTTCACCAGCATGTGTTGAGCTTAGGCTCTTAAGATACTGGTGCTGTCTTAAACAGCACATGTGGCATCTCTAGTGCTTACTAGAGTTGAGTGGTGGAGGCTTGATGCAATAGGGTTTGTTAATCAAGTAGAGGCTGGTGTGGAAAGACACCAGATGTCAGTGTTACGACCCATAGACACGTACCATACAGGGACACAACACAGAAAGGATGTTTAAAAAAAACAAAGTTTATTTGAGGCTCTCTGAGTCTGTGTCGGCTCCTGGTTTTCAGCACCCAGCTCCTCACAACAGCAGGTCTCCACAACAGAAGGTTTCAACCTCTTCCTCTCAAAACACAGCCAGTGTTAATTTTGTCGACTAATTATTTTCGTCGACTAAATGTTTTCATTGATTTGTCGACTAAAATTAGACTAAAACAAAAAAAATTCTGATGACTAAGTAATGACTAAAACTAAATGATGTTTTAGTCACATGACTAAGACTAAAACTAAATTAAAAATAGCTGTCAAAATTAACACTGGATTCAAGTACTGCTTGTAGTTTTACTGTTAAAAGCAAGGTTAGACAAATAATGTTTGAAAAAAGTTTTATTTGTTGTTGTATGTTGCATATTAATATTAATATTATGGTTAAAACATTGTTTTGTTTTAGTAACTACAGAGAATTGATGAAAAGTTTTTACTATGTATAACTTAGTCGACTTAATTGACTGTAGATTTAGTCGACTAAATGTTTTCATTGATTTGTCAACTAAAATTAGACTAAAACAAAAAAAATTCTGATGACTAAGTAATGACTAAAACTAAATGATGTTTTAGTCACATGACTAAGACTAAAACTAAATTAAAAATAGCTGTCAAAATTAACACTGAACACAGCAGCAGGTCTCACTCCAGCTTCTTCCTCTTCACACATGCAGCAGCAGGTCTTCACAACGGAAGGTTTCGGCTTCCTCTTCTTTAACACACACAGCAGCAGATCCCACTCCAGCCTCTCACAACATCGGCTTCATCTCTCAACATCGGCTTCATCTCTCAACATCGGCTTCAAACAGCTCATCAAACAGCCTCCTCATCAGGCTTCAACAAATGGCTTCATGGCTCCTCTTCACGCTACTGCTGCTGCTGCTGCTACAGACTTCAGCTCTTCGTCTGCTGTTTCTTCATCAGGTCTGCTTCTCCTGGAGCAACTCAGACCTCTTCTTGGACCTCTGCTGGATCTCTGCTTGCTGCCACTCTCACTTGGACCTCCTCTGCTTCTGGGGCTGCTGGGACCTAATATAGAGAGAGAGCAACTACCTCCACCTACAGTTAATGAGCACCAGCTACAATCAATTAGGCTCCTACAGCCTCTAAACAGCTCATGCACAACCTCTAAAGAGTTCATGCCTCTGCTCAAAATATTTAAACAAAACCTCAAAACCTTTAAACTATTTTGTTCTCTCACTAAAATAAATTATATGCCTAGGGCATGTAACAGTCAGCTAAGGTTTGTAAGAACCAGCTGAAGATACACTTAAGGTAAATCTTAGTGTTGAGTGAAAGCCTTGGTGCTATATGATGTACAGACATTGGGGAGAGCTCCACCCTCTCCATTTGTTTGTGAGTTTGCTCCAGGGGAAGTAGTAGTTGAGCTGTTTTGAGTTCTTAAAATGACTCTAACTGTTTAATTAGAGTTGTGTGTGGGTTGGAGCACCTTAAGTGCTAGTTGAAACATTGGCCTAAACTTAAGAAGTGTGGGCCTGTGCCACTGAGGCCCGTTTGAGTTTAGTTAAATTTTGGGAGACATTGAAGGCAGTATGTTTATGCCTGTGAGGCTTAATAAGGTCGATTGTTGAAGACTCTGAGGACAATGTCTTTACAGCTGTCCAGGAGGAGGACAGCTGGGGTTAACAGTGAGGGACTGTTATCCTTTTTCCTTTTTAGTTGTACTTTTGACTGCGTGAGTGCTGGTAGTCCTATTTTCGTATTTTGTTTGTGTAAAGGGACTTTTGTGAGGTAGATCGTCACATGGAGAGACACGACGGCCCTGTACAGGGTTGGGTTTGCCTGGGTGGCGTTTTATTCTTTTTGGCCAGACTCACCAGTCCACCATTTCTTTGAACTTCTTATTAATTAGTTTTTCTTTTGGATGCTGAGCCAGACGAGGATGCTCCAGTCCTGGTAGGAGAAGCCTCGGAGGACCTTGCCAGCCTGGAGTACTATATTTTAGGTTAAAAAAATTGTTTTAATTCTTTTTCTGTGTCCAGTGTCCACTTTGTATCTTTTGGCCTTTACCGGTCATAACAGGCTTCAAGGTCAAATGTGAAAAGAAACGGGTCCTTGTTTCTTACACATTCTTGCACCTGATAAAACCTAATTTCAAAACCAAGTTGCAAAAAACAGAGTTCAAATACAGTTTAAGGGTCAGCTTGACACTAAACTAGCCAGGCATATATGTAACTCATAAGTGTTACAGAAAGCATTAACTCTTAGCATAAAAAATGTTAAACATTAGTCAGAAAACCTTAATATGAAAACTCTTATGTCAAGGGCCCTCCTAGAACAGGAAATGTGGGAGGCACCCTCCAAGGCCCTCCCGGACCAGGAAGCGTGAGGGTCGTCCTCCAGGACCCCCTTGGAACAGGAGAAGTTTGGTAAAGAGTTGATCTCTACAGGAGATTCGGGCGGTGAGACGTCTGGCTCTGAGACGTCTGGCTCTGAATCTTCGTCGGTATGTACAGAATCTTCGTCGGTAGGTACAGAATCTTTGTTGGTAGGTAGAGCAGTGTTTTTCAACCACTGTACCTAGGTACACTAGTGTGCCACGAGTGATCGTCAGGTGTGCCTTGGAAATTATCAACCCCCCCTTTTCTACAACCTCTTTAAATTTAAGACCATATTGTTGTGGTACTGTTCGGGTGTATTTTTGAAGACATGTTAAGTGCAATTTGAAATAAGAAATTTAAAATATTATAAAATACATTTTTGTGTTTATTTCATTCCTATTCAAGACACTTTGATAAGAATGACTATATATTTAATATGGGCGGATACAGTGTATCCATGTTTACAATTTTGGTTGGTGGTGTGCCTCTTCATTTTTTTTAATGAAAACGTTGTGCCTTGGCTCAAAAAAGGTTGAAAAACACTGAGGTAGAGAATCCTCAGTGTCAGGGTCTAGATCTTCTGCGGTAGGATCAGGGTCTTCGGCGGAAGAGCAAGCTGGAGCGGTGTCCATTTGTAACCCCGCGGCTGAGCAGGTTGGATGCTGGCTGGTTGTGGTCCGCTGTCTGGCTGGTGCAGGTTCAGGGCTGATTGTTGTTGCTACTGCTGCTGTTGGTGCAGATTCAGAATCTTCATCGGCAGGTTCAGAGTCTTCGTCGGCACATGGACCCTCTGGAGAAGTAGAGGTGTCTGTGGCGTATGGACCCTCTGGAGAAGTAGATGCGTCTGTAGTGTACAGACTCTCTGGATAAGTCCAGGCATCTGTGGCGCACGGACCCTCTGGAGAAGTAGAGGCATCAGTGACACATGGATCCTCTGGAGAAGTAGAGGTGTCTGCAACGTAGAGACCCTCTGTTGACGTCAAGGCATCAGCGACGTGGAGACCCTCTGTTGGCTTTGAGACATCAGCAGCGTGGGGACCCTCTGTTGACGTCATGGAAGCAGCGTCCTCTTGAGCCGAAGGCATGGCAGCACCCTTTGGAGCCAAAGGCAAGGCAACGCCTTCTGGAGCTGAAGGCTAGGCAGCGCCGTCTGGAGCCAAAGGCAAGGTAGCGCTCTCTGGAGCTGAAGGCAGGGCAGCGTCCTCTGGAGCCGAAGGTTGGGCAGCGTCCTCTGGAGCTGAAGGTAGGGCAGCGTTCTCTGGAGCCGAAGGCAGGGCAGCGCTCTCTGGAGCTGAAGGTAGGGCAGCGTCCTCCGGAGCCGCAAGCTGGGCAGCGCCCTCTGGAACCGAAAGCTGGGCAGTGCCCTCTGGAGCCGAAGGCAGGGCAACGCCCTCTGGAGCTGAAGGCAGGGCAGCGCCCTCTGTAGCCGCCAGCGGAACAGCACCCTCTACAGAAGCTGGAGGCATAACACCCTCTGTGGATGCTAGAGAGGCAGCGCCCTCTGTAGATGCTGGAGGTACAGTACCCTCTGTGGATGCTGGGAGAACAGCACCCTCCGTGGATGCTAGGAGAACAGCACACTCTGTAGATGCTGGAGGCACAACGCCTTCTGTAGGCGTTGGAGGAACAGCACCCTCTGTGGATGCGGGAGACACAGCGCCCTCTGTAGGCGCCAACATGGAGTCCTTGGGCTCTGCCGCAGGCAACATAGAGTCCTTGCATTCATTTATCAGAGTCTTAGTTAATGTCAATAGTTGGGTGAGACCTGGGTTCGGTATTAAACAGGGACTATTTGTAATCAAGTTCTCAATAATTGAATAGGCCTTAAATTTATACTGAGGACCAGCGTTGTTGACAGCAGCATTAAGAAGTCTGTCAAGCTGCTGGAGAATGAGAGTGGTCTCACGTCTCTGTCCAACAGAGACCCTGTGGTCAAGGAGAGGTCTGACCGCTCCTCAGAAAAGCGGGAGTTCACACACACCTCATCTGTAGCCATTTTCGCATTGCACAGCCCCCCAACCCGGCCCGACCCGGCTTCTAACCCGGGTTCGTCTTGTTCGTAGTTGCTTTTTCGGGCCGGCGTCAGCCCGAGTTTTAGACGGAGTTTCTAAGCGGGCCGAGCTCCCAGGCCTAGTTTAAATAACACAAAGCGCACATCCATACAGAGCATTTCTGCCTTTCAGCGCGAGCTGAATTTCATTAAAATATAACTACAGAAACGCATAAAAAAAGTGTTAACTGAATATATATATATATATATATTAGTGTTTCTGAGTTTAATTTTTGTTAATAACTGATTACAAATCAGCTTATTTTAGAATGTAAATAACACGAAGTGCGCACCACTACAGAGCATTTCCGCCTTTCAGCGCAAGCTGAATTTCATTAAAATGTAACTACAGAAACGCCTAAAAAATATGTGTTAGCTGAATATATATATATTAGTGTTTCTGAGTTTAATTTTTGTTAATAACTGATTACAAATTAGCTTATTTTAGAACGTAAATAACACCAGGCGCGCACACAAAAATCCCCACCCACTTCAAGGCGGCTCTCCACACACTACGAAATGAGCGGGGGCGGGCCAGGCTGGGCTCAGGGGCAACCCGGGACGAGCTGGGCTGGGGAGGGATGTGTAGTGGGAAAACGGCTTGTGTGTCCTGCAGGCTCTTCCTACGTGATTCCTACAGATGTACGGGGCACTGGAACCCCCCGCCCCCTCTGCGTAGGTCTCTCCTGAGACCTCACAGAGCCCGTGTGACAGCACGGGCTATATTACTCCCCCTCCCCCCTTCGAAATTCTCCACGGCTCTTCTGACAGCCTGAGAGGAGATGCTGTGGGAGGCGGGGATTGAAACCCGAAAATGACTTTGCTGGTCCGGTGCTTTCTCCGACGGTTACACGGACCCTAGACTGGATTGGACCAAAACTCCTCTGGTTCCGAGTCGTCTGAAACGGACCACAGATAATATGCTCGTGAGGGAGTGTAGAAAGGAGCCGGCTCTTTGCCGCCGTCACTACGTCTCCTCCTCTCATGCTCCGCCACTAAAAGTCGAGAAGGAAGAACCTCTAGTCCTGGTCTGTGGCGAGTCCAGATGGGTTCGGTTTGGAACCCGCCAACTGGAATTATAGCTGCTTCATCATAAACTGGAGCCGTTTCTTTCAGCCCCCGAGTAGATCCAGTCTTAGGCTTGCTGGATTCACGTTCTTTTGGTCGGGTCATACTGTCATGAATCGGTGTGCTTGTCGATATGAATCCAGTGGTGCAAGCGAAGACTCGGATAAGTAGAGTAAAAGTAAATAAACTCTTTAATGTTACAAAATAAATAGACTGTTGTGGTAGTACTCACATAACCATAGCGTGACCTAGGGAACCATTAAGCATAGGACAAGACACCAGGGAACACAGACGATGACCCGACAATGAAACACACAAGAACACTGACAAATATATATGCAGTAATCAAACTAAATCATAAACACCTGAATACGTTGACATGGGAACCAGAAGGTGTAGGGATGGAGACTGACCAACAGAGGGAGCCATCCTTACACACAATGCACTAAGATTCAGAACTGGCTATAATTATTGTACCCACCACTGCACCCTGTATTCACTGGTTAATTGGACATCATTAGCTTCACGTAGGCTCTCCCATTGGTATATTTTCATTTTTAAATCACTTCTTGGTCTGCTACCTTCATACATCTCCTCCTACATGGCTCTGCATGAGTGCAGCTATAGTGTGCGCTCTCAGGACATGATTACCTGCAATGTTCCATCAGTGAGGACTGAACTATACCAATGGGCCTTCTCATACTCTGCTCCTGCTTCCTGGAATATCTTAGAATAGATTAGAATAGAATAGAATATAACTTTATTGACATTGCCATTGCACCCGGGCACAATACAACGTGATTGAATTACGCACATCCGTCTTAAGATAGGGCGAGTGCACGAAGCCGCAGCAGTAATTAAACCGCGCCGCCACAATCTTGGTTACAGGTGTGAAAACAAAAAGATCTAAAGTTCTCGACCTTGACCTTTCTAAATGGCTTTAAGAATCTTTTGGACTCCTGGCAAGAACCAATGCAGACATGTTCCTGTTTTTAGTTTTCTACATTTGCCTTAAAGGGGACCTCAGATGGGTTTTTAAAAATTTTATTGTATGTCTGTGTGCTATCCAGACCCTGTTCATTCAATTTAATACACAAAATAATTCTTAGATAATAAATTATACCCTTTTTGATTCTGCCATTTCTAACTTCCATTCTAAACGACCTGTTTATGATAATTGTGATGGTTTGAGGCGCTTGCGTCACGTAACGTTACGTCAGCGGAAAGTGAAAAGCATACAGACAGGAGGAGGAGAGATCAAATGAAACACAAAAAAACCCCATTAAAAATAAAAGATTGTTCACGAGTCTCAAATGGCGAGTCCAAGTCGAGTTGGAAGTCTTTTGAATGCAAGTCTAAGTCGAGTCTGAAGTCACTATTTTTGCGACTTAAGTGCGACTCAAGTACGAGTCCCAAACTCGAGTCCCCATCTCTGGCGTGACGTATGCAGTGGGAGGGAAGAGGGAGGGCTCACTATAATGTATCCCCCACGTCTTTCCAAGTATAAACACTCAATGCGGTCGGTGACACACACGCAATTACATCATCGCTGGGCTGCAGCCGCACGTCTCACATGAAGTATAAACAAAGCTTTAGGGTGACACTTCCTGTCGGCTCGTCAGAGTCTAATGGAGTCTGGAGTGAGTCAACTATGAACTTTCTCTTTTGAAGCTGACAACGTCCAACCATGAGTCAAAGGGTCCGTGTTTCTCAGCAAGGTTTAACAGCAAGCTCGCTGTGGAACCGACTTTGAGCTGCTAAGCTCCGAATACATTGGCCCTCATTCACGAACCGTTCGTACGCACAGATTTGTTCTTAAACTGTGCGTACGAGTGATTTAGGATCATTTGTGGCATTCAACAATGTTTTCGTATCCTAGGATTTTTTTCAGATACGAACAAAATTTACGAGTGGTCCGGAGCTGTCGTATATTTTAGGAGCAGTCGGTCCGCTGTTATCCAGATGGATTTCCCTAACTAATAACTTCATATTTCGTTATTTAGAAAATATTTTGGGTTTAAAAAAATCACGCACCATAATTATTCTTGACAATAGGTTATTCTGTTTGAATTAGAATTATAATTTTAAGTTTAATTTGTCTGGTGTGTCGCGCAGGCTTCAGTGAGTCGTGCGCTCCCCTTGGTCATCAAAGCCGCTCCTCATATTAACACCCAGGTACATAAAATCCCCATACACCGCCGCAGAACAAGTACGAATTAAGACTGATCTTGTGCCAAACACCATCGGAGCAATTGATTATTATATCTGATTCGAAATATAACCTGCAGAATGTGGTTGCGCGCTGACCAGGAGGTGCGCGCATGACCCATTTGTGCTGCAAAACATGTTGGCACGCGTCTTGCAGCGTGGCATTTATTGTCCACCATCTCAGACTATTCCTTGACCACCTCCTGTCCGTGCTGCGGCGAGATGTTTGTTTGAAGCCATTTTCAGATCAAACCATTTATTCTTGATTTCTGATACTGTACGACCCACGGGAGACAAAACATATGCACTACAATATTAATATGAAGTTAACTGTAGTTTCGAGACATTTTAAAATGCTTCTGTTCAAAAACACATCCGACACTTGCGGGGGGGTGGGGGGTAGCGGTGCGCCACGGCTCTTCTGAATAAGTGAAACTATAATGTAACACAGTACACTAAAATTAAAGATATTTGACCATCCGACACTTGCGGGGGGTGGGGGGGTAGCCACAGCGCGACTGAGAGCAGATCTCCGAACGCGTGAAGTTCCTCCTTTTACTTCTTGAGTTTGAATGAATGGACACTTCCTGCTGTCAGAAGGCAGGAAACGTGGCCTTATATGGTGTTTTGAGGGGTGGGAATTATGTAAATTACCTTTCCGCGAGCACGCGCAGGTGAGTAGAACAGGTGGGATCCATCAACTTTAAGCAGCCCGTTTACACGCTTTTCCTGTGGATAGAAGAGTTTGTTGGATCTGACGTGGCATGTTCGTACGAACGCTTCGTACGAACAAAAGTAGGAGAAATTTAGGATAAAAATACGAACATTTTCGTGAATGAGGGCCAATGAGTGTTCTCATCCAAGAACACATTTATCTGAAAAGCCAACCAGGACGTGCTGTTACTATGGTCCGAGATGACGCATATGTCTGGAGACGCCGAAAACGGTAAACGGACTGACCAACTGGACCGAGGGAGATTGACCATCTTCACGAGGTAACAAAGTTGTCAGATGCTTTGCCAAGTCGTACCGACGTGTAGCGGAGATCGGCCGAAGAGCTGCCATGCTTCCTGGTTAAAAACACACCACTCCCTCCATCTTTCATCCTTAAACTTCCCTTTCCTTCATTCTCCTCTTAACTTTATTTCTAAAAGTAACAACTTGAGTTTAACGTGCCAGCAGAATAAGTAAATATGCCAGCTATTACTTGTGTTATGTTGTTTTAATTTTAAGTCTGTCTACAGTTAGTTATAGGAATTCTGATCGATCCAATCTGTAAATATGTTGTGATGTAATTTAATGTCTAAAAAAGCTAAGTCTGGTCCTCTGGACATTATAATATATTATAATGTAATATATAATATATAATAATATTATAATAATATAACAATATATTTTATTATTTTTTGAATGTCCAGAGGACCAGACTTAGCTTTTTTAGATTTTTCTACCTGGATTATTGAGCATGCATCAGAGTATGTAATTTAATGATTTGTTAATTGAATGATTCATCTCCTGGTGAATCAACATAAGTTAACGTTTCATTTGTCTTTTACATCTCACCATCGAGTCACAGAATAATTATTATTGATCTGAAAAAGATGAGAACCTTAGCACTTTGAGATTTTTATTAATGAAAAGTGCATTATAAATAGAATTCATTATTATTATTATTATTAGAACCTGTGAATTATGATGATAATTTGTTTCAGTCAAACTCTGCTCAAATTTACATCTAAGTATAGGTAAATCAGTAAACTGGCCTCTTTGCCTATATTATTACAATTACTTATTCAAGACTAGTTCAAGATTCCTCACTGGTAATGGGAGGTGATCTCAACTTTGGTTTCAATGACAAAATAGACAGACTGAATACAGTGGGAACTCAACGCAGTTGGCAATCTATAAATATAGTTAAACAGTATATGAATGATTATGGACTCTGCGATGCATGGCGTTCTTTTCACCCTGATAGCAAAGAATATTCTTTCTTTTCACATGTGCATCACTCATATTCTCGTATAGATTATTTCATAGTAAGCAATTCATTGCTGACCAACATTTCAGACACTAAGATCCACACCATTGCTGTCAGCGATCATGCACCAGTTACTCTATATTTAGATTATAAAAAAGAAACTAGAAAAAATATAAATTGGAGATTCAATACATCACTGCTTCAAGAAGAAGAATTTTTGCAATATTTTAAAATAGAATGGGCATCATATTTAGAGTTGAATGATTTGCCAGGAACATCAGCATGTACACTTTGGGAGGCTGGGAAAACAGTTATGAGAGGTAAAATAATATCCTATTCAACAAATAAAAAGAAAAAAGAAAATAAACGTATTGAGGAATTAGAGAAATCCATTAAACTATTAGAAGGTCTACAAGAAGAGGAAACACAGCAAAAACTACGCAAAGTAAAATTAGAACTAAATGAAATTATTGATAAGAAAAATAAATTCTTGATACAAAGACTTAGATTAGATAATTTTGAATACGGTAATAAATCAGGGAGCTTTTTAGCTAATCAACTTAAATTAAACAAAGAAAAAACATATATATTTGGTATTAAAGATAAAGATGGAAATATAATTCATGATGAGGGAAAAGTAAACAATGTTTTTAAAGATTTCTATAAAACTCTATACACTCCACAAATAAATCCATCTAATGAGGATATTAATGAATTCTTAGAGAAAGTAACACTCCCAAAACTAGATATTAGTCAATCATCAAAACTAGACTCACCATTAACTTCAGATGAGCTCCATGAAGCAATTAAAAGCATGCCTAATAAGAAATCGCCAGGTCCTGATGGATATCCAGTAGAATACTATAAAAAGTTCTGGGATATACTGGAACCAATATTTTATAGAGTGCTACTTGAGTCAGAAGAAAATGGCAGGCTACCAACACATATGAATTCAGCCAACATTAGTCTCTTATTAAAGCCAGGCAAAGACCCAGTATTACCTACGAGTTATCGTCCAATCTCTCTCATTAATGTTGATGTTAAAATAATTTGTAAAGTCTTATCTAAAAGACTAGAGAAGATAACTCCTGTTATTATACATCCAGACCAAACCGGATTCATAAAAGGAAGACACTCAGACACAAATACACGAAGATTATATAATGTAATAGAGTATTCGTATTTTAAAAATATTGAAACAGCTATTTTTTCTTTAGATGCTGAAAAAGCATTCGATAGAGTAAATTGGAATTTCTTATTTGCTACCTTAAATAAATTTGGATTTGGGGATTACTTCATTAACTGGTTAAAAATATTATATAGTTCACCAACAGCGTGTGTCAGGACAAATAATCAATTATCTTCAAGCTTCTGTTTACAGAGGGGCACCAGGCAAGGTTGTCCACTTTCACCAGCATTATTTGCTATTTTTATTGAACCGTTAGCAGCAGCAATAAGGCAAAGTGTTGATATTAAAGGCATAAAGGGTAGAAACATAGAACATAAAATGAGTCTTTATGCTGACGATGTTTTGCTTTTTCTTGAGAACTCAGGAAACTCAATATCCAATGTTATCAAGTTAATAAACTCATTTTCAAAAGTTTCTGATTATTCTATAAACTGGACAAAATCTACAGTGCTTCCGATAAATTGTGTGTTTAATAATTCTCTTAATGAAAGACTACAATCAGGTAATATTAAATATTTAGGTGTTAATATCTCTCCTAAATTGGAGGATTTAATAAAATTAAATCATATCCCATTATTAAAGAAAATTGAAGACGATCTTACTAGATGGAGATCTCTACCCATATCACTTATGGGAAGAGTTGCCTCAGTAAAAATGATGGTGCTGCCGAGAATAAATTATTTATTCTCAATGATTCCAAATAAACCTTCAAATGAATGGTTTAAGTCCCTGGACTCTTCTATATCTAAATTCCTTTGGAACAATAAAACTCCGCGTATTAGTTTAAAAACATTACAAAAATCTAAAGATACCGGAGGATTAGAACTTCCAAACTTTTATTACTACTATTTAGCAAACAGATTACAATATATATCAAAGTGGTTAAAACCGAATGCACTAGATGAAACTTGGATAGATATAGAACAAACTTTATGTAATAATATTAGGATTTCAGATCTACCATTTATCAGTACAGATTTAAAAAGACATGTCTGCTTTAAGAGCATCAATATTAGCTCATCTCTGACAGCATGGTGGGAGTATCTGAAAATGACAAAGTCTTCACTACTCCCATGTAGACATACACCTCTCTGGAACAATCCTGACATTCAACAAGAAAATAATATGTTAAATTTCCCAGGTTGGAGAATGAAAGGTATTGAATGTCTGGAACACATATTTGAGGGTATAGACTTTATTCCATTTAATAAATTAATAATACAATATGACATTGATAATAAATATTTCCTACAATACCAACAAATTAAGTCAATTGTAAAAAAGAAATTTAAGCTTAATAAAACATTGTTGGAAACCCCAACATGTGTGTTAGAGTTTATTAATTTTCAACCACCGAAATTATTATCTAAAATATACAAAAAATTGTCTAGGATCGATGACTCGATAGCACTACCTGTTGAAAAATGGGAGTCAGATTTATCAATCAACTTTGAACAAAAAATTTGGTCTCAAGTATGTTCAAATACTTTTAAATTGACTAGACTCTCCAATTTACAATTAATACAATATAAGGTTCTCTATAGAGTACATTATACAGGGGAGCGAATGTTTAAGATGGGCTTTATACCATCTAACAAGTGCTCACAGTGCATAAGTAATACACCTGATGATTATATTCACGCGCTCTGGTTCTGTCCATCCGTTCAGAGGTTCTGGGTACAGGTATGTGAAGACTTGTCTAAATGTTTGAAAATTAATATCCCACTCTCTCCATCTGTTTGCTTATTGGGTATCTTTGAAGATGTTATACTAGAAAAAAATACATCCTATATGCTTTTCACTGCCTTATGCATCGCAAAGAAAACCATACTCGTAAATTGGAAAAATAAAAATAATCTTAGCGTTAATCAGTATAAAAATCTTCTGTTAGATCATATTAGTCTTGAAACAGCATCTGCCGACACATTGGATCAACCTATTTGGCATTCTTTGATCGGCTCCGTTACGTAGTGAGGGTGGGGGGTCTGGGATGTGGCCTTGTGGGGCATTGGGACTGGAGGGGGGGGAGGTTGGGGTTTGGGGCGCCGGGGGGTTAGGGCTGCTTGGGCGGGGAGGACCTCGTCTTCGACCTGGGGAGGACCGGGGGGGGTTCTGGGGGACATCTACTGGGGGCGGCATGCGGGCCCTCGGGTGGTCGGTGGCGGCGGTCATGGGTCGCCGGTCGGTGACCCGGCCGTGCTGGGGTGGTTTCGGGGTGGGTGCCGGGGGCTTGGGACTCTGGGGGCGCGTCGTCCCCGGGCTTGGGCCTGGTGGGGGTCGGGGGTCTTGGGCTCTGGCGGGCGGGTCGCCGGGCTATGGGCTGGCTGGCGCTCTGGTGCCCAGCTCTGGCCGGGGGCTCTCGGCTCGCTGGTGGGTTGGGGTTCATATGCTGGGGGGTGGGTGTCTGGGGGCGTGACTGGTGGCCAATGGGAGGGGGCGGGCAAACCCAGCCTGGGTGTCTAATGTGTTATGTGTTCTGAAAGTTGTTAATATGAAGGGTGGGTATAGTATTTCTTCTGGGGTGGGGATTAGGTGGATGTCCTGGATGATGGTCTTGGACTATACTTGGCCGGTGTGCGGGCCCCGGTTGGGGCCTGTTCTTGGTGCTTCCTGGCTCTGTCGACGGTTGGGCGGGCGCTCTTGGCCGTGTCGTCCATGTGGGATTTTGTGTCCTCTTGGACGGCGGGCTGACTGCGGTTCGCAGGGGTCGTGGCGGCCCTGGCGGGTGTGGGCTGTTGGTTCTGCTGTTGGCGGCCCTCGGGGCCGTGTCCCTCTCTGGTCTTGGCTCAATGTCCTGGCGGTCGGAGAGGTGTTTCCTTTACCTCGCTCCTTGGGTGGACCTTGGCGAGCTGGGGGGTAAGCAGGGTCAGCGGGGGAGCTGACTCGCTGTGGGAGCACTGTTCCTGCAGTTATTTTTCTCCCCATCCCTCAACACGCACCTCCGCCCTCTTCATCTTAAATTAATACATGTAGGGAATTTGGGTCTCGGGTGTGCTGCAATGGTTTTACATCTCTGTTGTTAAGAGCACCTGGGACTCAATTTTATATACACTTTAGACATTCATTCATAAACATCTTCATAAAAGTCACATATAGGGAAGGAGTGAGCACTATGGCTATGGGTGGCGGGATGACATCAATCTCGCCCCCATGCCTATGCTCACTCAACATTATGCATTTAGACAATTAGGGCCTGGGTTAGAGTTGGAGTGGAGGGGAAACTGGTATAATGCCAGCCTTTGCTCCTTCTCTTTCCTTTTTAAATACACTTTACAACAACACTCACCAACAGTACATTTGGGGACGGGGGTGTGTGTGTCGGGGTCTTGATTTGTTAATTTCAATTTTATTTATTATGTATTTATTTATATATTATTTATTTATTTTTCTCTTGCCCCCCTGGTTGCCTTGCGGACATTCTGGGGGTGGGCCGTCAGGGGTTGTGCTGGGGAGTGGGGGGGTTCGGGGCCTGCGGGTTCGCCGTGGGCGGGGCTGGCAGTGGGCTCCCTCTGGGGCTGCTTGGGCTCGGGTGTCCTGTCCTGTCCTGTCGGCAGGGCGCGGGGTGTGCCGGATCTTGGACGTCTGCTGCTCTCCACCCCAGAATGAATGGGTCTACCTCCTGGGTTTGGATGTGGGCTGCCCCATGTAGGTAGCAGGTACATGTCTTGGACCTAGGGGGTATAGAGTGTGCATCGGGATTATGAATGGAGCGTGTCGTTATTGTTTGTCTTTCTGTGACTGAGGGTGAGGATGAGGGTGGGTCTGAATGAGTGTGTCTGTGTATGAATGTTTTAGTGTCAGGCTGGGACTTGGACTGCCCCCTCTCTGATACTTCTGAGGCTACCCAGTGTCGCGCTCCTGCCACGTGGCCCCCTGGTGGGTGTTCCTCTGCCTACGGGCGTGCTTGGGGCCCTCACTATCTGGGGCTGGGCGCTTGGGCGTTTGTCAGCTCGGCCTGGTGGCTGCCTGGTGGGGCTCGGGTCCTCTGGTCCTGTCAGGTCTGGACCTGAGGGATGGGCGTCCCCGGTGCCCGAGCCTCGGTGACCGGCCCTGGGGCTACGTCGGTGCGGCGGGCTCCGGCGGGGGCCTGTGTATTGTCGCTGTTGACCCCGGGGGGTCATTGTGTGTGGTCCCTGGTGGGGTTCGTCCGGTTCTTCCACTTGGTCGGATCTGGGGAGTGGACGAGTGGCTCGTCCTGTTCGGGTGGTCCTGGGGACTCTGGGCTCGGGGTCCTTCCTGGGGTCTTGGGCTTTGATCGCCCCTTCGTCTGTCTCGGGCTTTGGGGGGACGGGTCTCTGATGCTTCACAGTTGCTACTAAATGTTCTATTGGAGGAACCTCATTCACTTATGCATGCTCACAACCACACACAAATGGATGCAGGGATGTATAGTAGATGTATGTAGATGGGTATATAAATGAATATAAATATATATGTATGTATATTGTATATATATTTGTAGGTATGGGTATGTGTATTTATAGAAATATTTGCAAGGTCATGAATATTATCAGTCTTTATGCTTGTATGTTTCGTTGTTGTGTTCTGTCATGTGCTTTGCAGGATTGTGGACGGAGGTTTGGTGTGTTTGCCTTGTGCTCTTTCTGTGGACAATTGTTGTTTTGTTGTTTTGTTTTGTTGTCTCACTTTCTCTTTTCTTTCTTTCTCTCTATTAAAAAAAAAAAAAAAAAAAAAATAAAAAAAAAAAAATACATATTGGAGTGAGAGGATGGCTATAAGGTGTGAAGGGAGGCCATCTATAAATGGAAAAAAAAACAAAAAAAAA